>JACSCI010001329.1:348-17475 GCA_016801065.1 Sceloporus tristichus
AGATCAAACAAATCAATGAAGCTATTGTACTTTGGGCAGATAGTTAGATGACATGACTCCCTGGAAAAAAGGAGGATGGTCAGTAAAGTGGAAGGCATCAGGAAAGAGAAAGAGTGGCTGGAGGTGGACTGAGTCAACGAAAGGAAGACTTTCAGCTTGCAAGACCTTGTTCAGTCAGTTAATAACAAGGTCTTTGGAGGTCCCTCATTCTTAGGGTTGCTCCAGAGTGAAGCCAATTGAACAGAGGAAGGAACAGGAAAAGGCTCTTGTCTTGCGTTCCTTCTTTCTTCATTAAGAAAGCCAACCCCAAACCCCTCTAGCTGGGATTACGCACAAGGCTTAGTCCTAAACTAGGGATGGGATTTCTTTTGGCCTCCAGGTGTCAGTGTACTACAACTACCAGCATCCTTCTTTTATTTGTTACGCTTTCCAAGGGGATGATGGGAGCTGTAGTCTGTCAACATCTGGTGGGCGATAGGATGTCCATCTCAGTTGAAAGAAGACCAACTGTTTGCAATGAAGGAAACAGAGCCAGAGCCCCCTCCCTCCAGGATCCAGCCTTTGGAGAGGAGTCTGGAAAGAGCTTCAACACCAGAGATGGTCCTCTTTTGCCTGAACAGAAGCAGATGTATATATTCACACAGAGACACCTTTTGATTCCCCTCTGAAATCTCATAGACCCACAGAGACTCCCAAGAAGGAAGAGGAGGCCTGGCAGCCAGAGGAGCCTGTCTTTTTTGGAGGGAGGAAGAGGAGGAGGAGAAGGGGCCTTTCTTGCTTCCAGCCCCAAAGCTGCCTCCCTACAGAAGACCCTCCATCCCCCATCACTGGCTCCAAAATGGGGCTCTTCCCCTCCAGTCCTCATTCTCACAGATGAACCAAACTGGGGAGTGCCCCATGAAGGCCCCACCTTCCCTTCCCTGCCAAGGAGACCCAGAAGGAGCCCTTCTCCTTCCTAAGCAGCCAATGGTCAAAGCCAGCCTCCTAGGACCCCATTCAGGCCTCTCTAGTCTCAGCAGCCACCTTCTAGAAGCTTCTTCCCCTACAGCTGCCTTCTGATTGGACGGTTGCCCACCAGTGATGTCATCTCCCCAGTGGAGTGTCTTTGTGCCTCTGAGAACAGCCTCCTTCACTGTTGCCAGGCAGAGTCTGTTGTCGCCATGGAAACACCAAGGGAGGGAGGGAGAGTAGTGAGCATGGTCCTCAAGAGATCTGGGCATGCTCAGTAGCAGCCACTGAAGGCCCTCTACCCTGAAGGAAGATGGCTGCCTTGGCTGCCACTGAGCATGCTCAGTCCCTCCAGAGGAGAAAATGGAGGAGGAGGAGGAAGGGGCCTGAGCCTTTAAGGGCTTGAGCCATTCCCAGAAAGAAGGACTTATTAATAGTTAATACTAATTATAAGTGAGTCAGTTGGAAAAGCTCATCTCACTCCATTAAATAAAATAAAGATACTTTAAGAGTTTGCTCTCTACCTCTTTTCTAATGTAAGGGGAAAATACAGGAAAGGGCAAAATATCCATACGGAATATATAGATTATGCCAAGATAATAAATAGAACATGTATTGGAAGGCATTAGAAGTTGTAAATATGATGAATCTGTAAATATCGTGTATGTTCAAGAGATGCTGGCAGAAGTTATAAATAACTGGAAAGTAGAATCGCAAATGTGTAACTGTATGTGAATTTATAAATAAAGCTCACCTGAACCTAAAAAAGTAAATAAATAAATGGTCACAGTGAGCTGCCATATTTTGAATTAGTTGAAGTTTCCAGACTTACTGCAAGGGTAGCCCTATGTAGAGCGCATTGCAGAAGTCAAGATGTGAGCTTACTAGCGCATGAACCATGGTTTCTGGGTCTTCAGGTTCCAGGAAAGGGCGCAGCTGGCGTATCAACCGAAGCTAATAACAGGCACTCTTGGCCGTCGCATCTATCTGAGCTGACATCTGGAGCAAAGGAACCAGGAGCACCCCCAAACTGCAAACATAGTCCTTTAGGGGAAGTATGACCTAATACAGTACCGGTTGAAAAACCGCCATACCCAGATTAGGACCTCCAACAATAAGTATTTCTGTCTCAAATGGATTCACTTTCAATCTGGTTTCCTCATCTTGCCCATTACTTCCTCAAGACATTCATTCAGAGGGGAGATGCCTTCCTTAACTGACACTGAAATCTGGGGCATGGAGAGATATTGGATGCCATAAGCGTACTGATAAAACCCATCCCATGCCTCTGGATGATCTCTCCAGGCGGTTTCATGTAGATGTTAAATAGCATTCAGGACAGGATGATGCGACGAAGGATGCCAAATTTAAGATCCCTTTTGGAGGAGCAACTGTCCCCAAGCATCACCATCTGGAATCTGCTTCTGAGATAGGACTAAAACCACCGCAACGCAGTGCCCTCGATCCTCAATTCCCTCAGGCTTTCCAGAAGGATACCATGGCTGACGGTATCGAAAGCCACTGAGGTCCAAAAGTACCGACAGGGTCATACTTCCCCTGTTGATGCTCAAGTGGAGACCATCTAAGGAGACCATAGCAATCTTGACTCTGTATCCCGTCCTGAAGCCAATTTGAAAAGGATCTAGATAAATATCGAAGACCACTTGGACTTGAAGAGCAACTGCCCTCTCAATCACCTTGCTTAGAAATGGAAGATGGGGGACCGGCCTGCAATTATTCATGTCCAAGGGATCTAGGGAGGGCTTTTTCAGAAGCTTCATTTAAGCAAGATGGAATATAGCCCTCCCTAAGAGATGCATCTATGATATATCTCAGGTGAGTCCTAAGTGCATCTCCTCCTTGGAGGACCAGCCATGAAGGGCAAGGGTCGGGGGGCAAGTTGTCGTCTTTACACTTCTAAGGAGCTTGTCTATGTCCTCAGTACTCACAGATTCAATTTAATCCAGTATGATCTTATTCACAGCGTCACTGGACACCTCACCTATAGCCTCTGCAATAATGCTGGCATCCAAGTCAGCTCTTATCTGAGAGATATTATCTGTGAAATAGTCATTCAAAGCATCACAGTGATCTATGGTAGGCTCTAATGATGGGTTCTGGGGGGCAGGTGCCTGGATCAGGTTCCAGATTCCCCCCCCCCCCACTTAAGCCATCCCTTTATGCTTCTCTTCCCTTGGCATTTTCACTCCTTTATTCCTTCCTTCTACTCCTTTTACCTACATCCTTTCAAAGGGGTCCAAGGCCTGTTCAGCATGTTCCCAAAACCGGGAGGAGGGTGTTCTTTTTGGGGCTGAGGGTCTCTCTGTTGGTCCTCCTCCGCAGGGTTGTTGTGAAGGGAAAGGTATGTATGTGTGGGGGATGCCTAATTTGGATCCTGTGGGCCTTTAAGCCTAGTTCCCATGTTGCCAGGGAAGTGTCAGTTTCCTCAGATGGGGCTTTGGGGTCCCTCATTCTCCCTCCTCTTGGTTTTGGCCTAGATTTTGGTTCTTTTCCCCCACCCAGACAGAGCCCCCTCCCCCCAGAGAAAACATCGCTTCCTTCCCCCCCCCCCAAAAAAAATGTTGTTTCCAATGCTATTGAACCCTATCCTGTGTGATGCTTTGTATTTGGCACAAAACTCTTCCCTAAATGAATCATCAGAAGGGAAGGTCTCTCCTCTGCCCCACTTTCCAGGAGGGAGGGGGCTCCTCAAAGTCCTTTCTACCTTTGAATACCCCTCCCTTCCTTGGCCATGTCTCTCCCCAAAGGTCCCCCCTTTCCTCTTTTCTCAAAATAACCCCCTAAGTACCTGGGCCCCAAGGAATCCCCAGAGGAGGGGGCAGGGAAAGGAGAGGAGGGAGAGGAGGCCTGGCAGGCTCCCTTCCTTTCTTTGCGGGGAGGAGATCGGGGTTTCCGTCCTTTTTACATCACCCTCCACCAGAAGACCCTCCAGCCATTCTGAATGAAGGAGGGCTCTCCCCACTTCCCTCCCTCAGAGCAGGCTGTGAGTGCGGCAGATTCAGGGGCTGAGGCTGTGCATGCACATTTGCCACCAAAGGGCCCTCTTGAGCATTCGCAGGGATCGCAAAGCCCTAGCAGCTGCTGCTTATTCCATTGTTGGCATTTGGAAGAAGGGAAGGACTACATCCTTCCTTCCTTTTTCCTTCCTTCCTTCCTTCCGGAATGGAGCCCAAGCTGCGGAGCTGGACTCAGGAAGGAAAGGCTGTGAAGACTCTGCTTTGTATATACAGATCTGTCTCTCTGAGTGTGTGTGTGTGTGTGTGTATACACACAGACACACAAGTGTGTGTGTGTGTGTGTGTGTGTGTGTGTGTGTGTATACACAGACACACAAGTGTGTGTGTGTTTGCCTCTGCTGCTCATATGGCTGGGAATGGAGCTGAGGACTGAGAAGAGAAGAAAGGGTCAGTTTTGTGCAAATTCAGAACTTTTATGAATTGTGTTGAAATAACAAAGAACTTTATTAGGAATACAATGGTGGGATACAGACCGCCCAAAAAGAGCGGTCTCCCACCTCCCCGGTTTGCTCCGCCAGGTTTGCTCCGTCGCAGAACAAAAAGAGCCCACAAAAAGCAGGTTCTTCTTGTGGTGCCTTTGTGATGCCACAATCACCAATGGCGCACTTGCAGTGTCACAAAGGCGCCAGGACATGATTACACTATGCGTCCATCACTTCAAAATAGCAGCGTCCGTGTGTACAGGGCGCCGACATTTTGATGCCCCCATCACGTGCTAGGAGTGAGGCCGGAATGGATGCTACGTTCTCGGCCAACCCCTAGCACATGACGGGGGCTGCACAAAGGCCCAATTAAATCAGGCCAGAGTCAGAAAATCAGCACTTAAGTCTGAACTGCCCACCCCAAGACAAATAATACATTAAAACCCCAAAACCTAAAACTCCACCCTCTTCCAAACCTAGCCCCACCTCCAAATCCCACAGTCAATGGCCCACAAGTAACAAAGCTGCCTTTGTCATTCCCAGAACCTAGTCCCCTTTCTGTTAATACCTTCCCCCCAACTTTCTTCAGCTAACATCCCACACATTACAAAGGCTATCAATCAAACAACTATTGTAGCCAGCTGCAACAAATCCCACCCTCTATCTCTCTAACCCATTCCACAACCCATAATCCCCAGTCAAATTTATAAACTAAAGCAATGATCTACACTAATAGCAATTAAAAGCTAAAATTAAGAAAATATAACTTTAAAACACTAAGACATATGGACAGACAAACCTAACAGACAAATCACAAGGGCATTTTCTTATCACCACAGGAATAAAAATACATTCTTTGTATTCCTTCTTCACAAAAATAATGTTAGGTCATTTCTGGGATTTTTGTGGCTTCTTTCCTGTGACATTTCTGATGTTCCACTAGGTTTGACTTCCGAGAAAAACATTTCCCACAATGCTGGCATTTGTATGGCTTCTCTCCCGTGTGGGCTCTCTGATGTGTCACTAGGTGTGACTTCATAGAAAAACCTTTCCCACAATGCTGGCATTTGTATGGCTTCTCTCCTGTGTGGACTCTCTGATGTAACACTAGGTATGACTTTGAAGAAAAACCTTTCCCACAATGCTGGCATTTGTATGGCTTCTCTCCTGTGTGGACTCTCTGATGTTTCACTAGCTCAGACTTCCAAGAAAAACATTTCCCACAATGCTGGCATTTGTATGGTTTCTCTCCTGTGTGGACTCTCTGATGTAACACTAGGTATGACTTTGAAGAAAAACCTTTCCCACAATGCTGGCATTTGTATGGCTTCTCTCCTGTGTGGACTCTCTGATGTGTCACTAGGTTTGACTTGAAAGAAAAACATTTCCCACAATGCTGGCATTTGTATGGCTTTGCTCCTGTGTGGATTCTGTGATGTTGCAGAAGCAGTGACTTCAAAGAAAAACATTTCCCACAATGCTGGCATTTGTATGGCTTCTCTCCTGTGTGGAATCTCAGATGCTTGACAAGGGCTGATTTGTAAGCAAAATGTTTCCCACAGTGCTGGCATTTATGTGACTTCTTTCTTTTATGGACTCTCTCATGACTGACATGCTCTTCTGTAAACAATGACAATGACAGACAAGACTGAATCTCAGCGTTAAGAGAAGAAGGTGTTACCCCAAGATTTAGCCCCATGTTAACCCCTCCCTATGTGAGATTAAATTAATTTGGGCGCGTTACACATACGCCAAAAGTACGCGCTCCGCACATACTAGGGTTAGGAAGGGGCATACTAGGGTTAGAAAGGGGCGTCTATTCTAGACACCCCTGAACTCTAGTATGCGCAGAGAGCATACAAATTGACACCCTTCCACACAGGTGCCGCCATTTTGATGTCATGGACGCATAGCATCCATATGTTGCACGGCAGAAGTGACTCTGCAAGTGTGTGACTAGCGCCTCTCGGCGCCACTTCTGAGGTGCAGAAAAGAAGCCCCATTTTCGAGTTGCTTTTTTGCTGTGTCTGGAAACTACACGGTTTGGCCACTGCGGTTCCTGGACACAGCAACAGGCAGCACCGGCAAACCACTGCTTTCAGGCCGTCTGTAACGTGCCATAGTTGGTGTGAGTGACCCGAGCATAACCCTGTTCTGGATGCCCCAAATCCATATAATAATTGTATCCTTACTCCTAGGAGCTAACAAAGAGAGATTGTAGGGGAACTGCCATAAGGAAATCAGTGGAAGCAGATAGTCAGACAGTTGGAAAATATTCCAATAAATATATGTACATGGCATGATGCAAGCTAACTGCAGAGGATGCTTCATGTTGTGTGGCACCAGGAGATGACTCACAACCAATACAGTATACAGCTCACATGTGGATTGATGTGGGTTGGAGTTGTGTGTACAAGAGATTGTGAAGTTGATGGAAGTCAGAGAGGAGAGCTGGTACATATTTGTTTTCTATTGCAACTCAAGCTAAAGAACTTCCAAGGACTTGGAGGAAATCAACTGTGTCTGTCAGTTATTTTTAAGAGTGGAAAGTGGTTAGTGCATTGCCAAAACCTATATCTGGAGATTTGCTTCTGTTCTCGCTGTGTTATTATTGAGCTCTGGGAGTGTCGCCTTCAGACTGTGCTATACTTTGGCTTTGAATGGGCCCAGAATTCAGAGCCAAGAAGGACCTGAGAGCCGGTGTGATAATCCTTTTTGGCTGAAGTATTTCCACCAAGCACCCATTTCATTTAATTCAGTTTCAGACAATGTTTTCCCCATACAAAATATTTTCTAAACCAATTTAAACCTTTTTGAATGCTCGCTTTCTGTCCCCAAGCAACAATTTCAGTATAAATATCAGCCCCAACTGGCTGTTGTTCAACGTCAGTCCAGTTGCAGACAGACCCTCTGTTGATTTACATTGCTAAACACCTCTCTACACTCGCCAGCCCCACTTGCCATTGAAGTTAATGTCTTCTCTCCCCATTCTGGACCCATAGCAATTGGATTCGAGATCCATCTAGATCAGTGATGGCGAAACTATGGCACATGTGCCAGAGGTGGCACTCAGAGCCCTCTCTGTGGGCACATGTGCCATCACCCCAGCACAGATTTTGCCAGAGTTTGTTACTAGAAAGCCAGTGGGACACGGCAATTTGCAATAAATAAGTGGCTTTTGGGTTGTAGTTTGGGGACTCGGCCACTAAAAGGTTCACCATCACTGATCTAGGTAATGTATTACCATTAGCAAAGCCTCACACTATTCACCACTCCCACCTTTGTTACCTAGTTTGTGTGTTTCTGTGTGTGCGCGCGCATGAACACGTATATGTGTGTGTGTGTTTTACTTTCCCCCTAAAAAAACCCACAAAAACCTATTTGAAATGCCTCTGGAGTTCTGTGTGTTTTCCGGCCCTTCAGCCCTTAACCAACCCAGCTGCCAAGGTACCTCTTGCCTTCTTCTTCCACCGTTCTCATACGCCTTTCCCCCTGGGGCATGCCTGCCACCCAAATCTCACAAACCAGTCAGTTAATAGCCTCCGCAACTGATTCCCTTCCCCCAAGCCGTTCTAGGCCCCATTATACTTACCAAAGACTTAAAACTACTAACATTTAAACTACTAACAATTCCCCCCTAAACCCCAAGACAATTCTGGATGAACCACAGAAGCTGGTTCTGACAATTGGCAGTTTACGATGGGGTATTTAGTATCCTTATAAAGTGGAGAGCAATAGTGCCTCACTAAACAACAAATTCAAATATTCTACAGGATGTTGCTATCTCAATTAAACTACACTTGAAAGGGATCTAGGAATCTCAGTAGACCACAAGTTGAACATGGGCCAACAGTGTGATGCAGCAGCTAAAAAGGCCAATGTCATTCTAGGCTGCATCAATATGAGTATAGTTTCTTGATCAAGGGAAGTAATAGTGCCACTCTATTCTGCTTTGGTCAGGCCTCCCTTGGACTAATCCTGTGTCCAGTTCTGAGCCCCACAATTCAAAAGGATGTTGCAAAGTTTGAACATGCCCAGAGGAGGGCAACCAAAGTGGTGAAGGATCTGGAAACCATGAAGCCCTAAGAGGAATGGCTTAGAGAGCTGGGTATGTTTAGCCTGGAGAAAAGAAAGTTAAGAGTGGATACGATATCCATGTTTTAATATTGGAAAGTGTCGTATTTATGATGGAGCAAGCTTGCTTTCTGCTGCTACAGAGAAAAGGAGACACCACAAGGGATGCAAGCCACATAGAAAGAGGTTCCACCTAAACATTACTAGGGACTTTGGGACAGTAAGAGCTCTTTGACAGTGCAATATATTCCCTTAGAGCTTGGTGGAGTCCTTTTCTTTGGAGGTCTTTAAACAGAGGCTGGATGGTGCTTGGAATGTGTATTCCTGCATGGCAGAAGAGGGTTGAACTGGATGGCCCTTGTGGTCTATTCCAACTCTATGAGTCTATAATTCTAGGGGAATAATAGCAGAATGATAATTTAGCATAAAAGGGACCTCAGTCTTCATAGAAAGGAGAATGGATTATGGTTCCTTACCCACGGAGGCCACATTCTGATAATTCTCCATCATCACATAACTGTACATCAGTCTCTGCTTCTTCGTCAGCAGTTTCCATTCCTCCTCAGTGAAATATACAGCCACATCCGCAAAGGTCACCTGCAACAGAAAATAGTCCTCATCCAGAGAGTGACTAAACAAAAGGGGAGGAAAGCACATGGTGCATCCAAATATTATTTCATCACTTCACAATTCAGTCCAGGAAATAAACTTTAAATTCTGTCAGCAAGGGGAAAAAAACTACTGCCTTCGAGATCCAGTTTGTCTCGAATCCTTTCAATATAATATACAATATAATAAACAATATAATTTAGGCCATGGCTGGGATATAGAGGATGGATTATGACACTCACTATCCCAACACATACAGTACATTTAGGCACCAAAGAATTATAGTGCATTTAGACATTTCTTGCCACATTTCAGAGGCAAAAGTTGATTTTAAAAAATTGTTCTGGGGAGCAATGTGGGTTTGAGGGCCAATGGGACCACCCCCAAATTAGATCCAGAGATGTTCTCCCATATCCCCCAACATTTCACAGATGGGAAAAGCAATACATATGTGGAAAAGCAACACCAAAAGGTGGTCAAGATGGGCAAAGTTGTTTATGAGAAAGATCACACAAGCTAGGAAGTGCACAACAGTTTGATTTTGCTTCAGCCTCCTGGGAAGGGCAATATCCTGCCTCTTCCTTTCCTCTCCTCTCCCCACTTTTGAGTTGATGGGGTGCAAACTGAATGGCACTCAGAAACTGAAGTGAGCTGAGAAGGGGGAAAGTGGGAGGAGGAGAGAGCAACCGGGACATTTTTAAAAGCCCCTGAAAAAGTGGGTTGACAGAGCATTAACCAGGACTGTCTTTGCCAAACTCAGACAGTATGTGATTTGCATCCTTTCATAAATTGGCCCAGCAGTGACACAGATGAAGCTAATAGGACAGTGACTTACTAAAGAACTGTCTCTGGTAAATTGGGAGAGTATGTTCTCCGTTTGCTTTCATGAACTGGCCCATCAGTGACACAGATGAAACTAATAGTCAAGAACCTCGACTCACCAAAGAGTTCTTGTACCTCTGCATCCTCTTTCTCTGGGAGCCCAACTCCCTCCGCTTGGCCTCTGTGTCGGCCATCAGGTGGGCAGGGGTCCTGGTGGTCTTGCTCTTGGGTCTCTTCCAGCAAAAGGTGCCCCAAAGCTGTGTCCAAGGGGGCCGAGATGAAGTCCCTGAGAAAAGAGACCAAAGATTCAAAAAAGGACGCAAATTGGATCTCCTATAAAGAATCAATGCAAATAGATAGAACTGGTCATAGAATAAAGATACAAGAAGATCCTAATGATCAGGGTTATGATCTTTCATGGTTCTTTTACTGACAATTAGAGAGCTCTTCCTAATGGATAAAAACAATACAGTATTTGCAAATCAGACTCTGATCTACAACAGGAAATAATGTTGAATAAAGATGCCTTATTAGCAAGACTTTATAATTGTATACTTAAAATCTATACAGAAGAGTAAGTTATTAAAGAAAATATGATCAGATGGTCTCAAAACTTTGGTTTTGCAATTGAATTAGACCATTGGGAGTACACTTGGAAAAAAGACTGAACACTACTTTTTTGGGGGGGCAATCCTCCTCTTAGAAGCCAAAGCCCAATGTTTGTGAAGAAGAAAAAAGCTTGTATTAAAACTATCCTCCCCATTTCTGATCCCTTTTAAAACCATGATCCCCAGAAGGAGCAGAGCTGTGGAATAAGAAAACCCTATCAGAAAAGACACACAAAGAGAGGGACACACTTCTTTCCTTTTGGCCCAAGGAGCCTGGCCTCCTTCTGACTCTGGAGCCTCAGGAGAGAAAGAGAAGCAACTGAGGCCTCAGAGAAGGTTCTGGAACATTATTCCCCACAGTCACAAGAACACAAAATGGCCACCAGAACACAAAATGGCTGCCAATGGCTCAGCACTTGGCAGTTGGCAGTTTGAGGCCTTCAGGGAACCCAAAATGGAGGATGAAAGGGCCCCAAAGTCAGAAGGGGCATCAAACAGGATTTCCAAACCTTAACAACACCTAAAATACCAAACCAAAAGAACATTCCCAGAGTTCCATAGCACTGAGCCATGGCCATTACAGTGGTGCAGAACAAGAATGCCCAGCAATGGTGGCATTAATGATGATTAAGGTCTGGCGGCAGCTCCATTCCCCCCCCCCCCCACAAGTCTGATAATATCATCATCATCAACATCATTGCTACAGCATGAGAGCCACCATTAAACGCATTGGAATCCCTTTTGGGGAGTCCCACTCTCCCACCTTCAGAGAGAGTGGACCATGCCTAGAAGGACTGCTGGGCCTCCTTCCTCCCCACCTTAATGGCAGTGGCCAAAGGAAAGCAGCAGCAGTAGACCCAAGCCAGGCCCAGCCAGACCTCAGGGCAGCAGTGAAGCCTAGTGGTTCCAGGCCTTGTCTCTCTGCTGTCGCTTCACTCCACTCCCCGCTCTCTCTCCTTCCTTCCTCCCTTAATGTCTGTCTGTCTCCTTCTCCCTCTAAAACTCTGCTGCTCTCTCCTCAGTCTCTTTTCCGCACACAGAGCTAAATATAGAAGCTGAAGTTCCGCCTCTTCTTGAAGCTGGCCAATGGGGGCATAGCAGCTGGAAGACCCCGCCCCCTGCCCCAGACTCAGATTTTGATTTCTGGAGCCATTTTGTGTTCTGGAGGCCATTTTGTGCTGCTTGTTACTGTGGGGAATAATGTTCCAGAACCTTCTCTGAGGCCTCAGTTGAACAGAGGCTTCTCTTTCTCTCCTGACTGAGAGCTCAAGCAGTGGCTGAGAAAAGGAGAGAGGGGAAGAACTCTTTTTATCTGCTTTTTTAAACCTAAGACTCACTGGAGCTGGAGAGTCCAACTGAGAGGGAGGGAGCCTCTCTGTAATTCTCCCCCCCCCAAATAAGAAAACAGCAGCTCCTTGAGCTAGATTCCCCAAATAAAGAATCAAAGGGATGGGGGGGGGGAGAGAGAGAGAACTATGGGGATGTGGCAGCAGTGATGGTTCTTTGAGCACCTCACAGAGCACCATGAGCCAGGGAGACCAGGGCAGCTGCTCTTATGCCTCCACTCAAAGGAGTGCCAAGAGACAAATGGAGCACAAGGGACAGGAAAAGAGATTCCACCTTAACATTAGGAGGAACTCCTGACAGTAAGGGCTGTTCCACAGTGAAACACACTCCCTCAGAGAGTGGTGGAATCTCCTTCCTTAGAGGTCTTTAAAAAGAGGCTGCATGGCCATCTGTCAGGGATGCTTTGACTGAGAGTTCGTGCATGGCAGAATGGGGTTGCATTGGATGGCTTTTGGGGTCTTTTCCAAGTCTATTATTCTGTGATGCAGAGGGAGGGGCTGCCCCCTTGACTTATCCACGGGTCATATTAAAATCCATAATTTTTGCCCCCAAACCTACCCTCGACTTATACATGAGGTCAACTTGTACATGAGTATATACGGTAACTCTGATTTTCAGCCTTATCTGTCATTGGCCTTCTTTACAGAAGAACATTTGAGTCATCAGAGACTCCACACAGCAAAGACGTCACATAAATGCCACCATTGTGGGAAACGTTTTGCTTACAAGTCAATCCTTGTCATACATCAGAGAATCCACACAGGAGCGAAGCCATACAAATGCCAACATTGTGGGAAAAGTTATGCCTACAAAACAGTCCTTGTCACACATCAGAGAATCCACACAGGAGTAAAGCCAAACAAATGCCAGCATTGTGGGAAATGTTTTTTGTCAAAATCTTACCTAGTGATACATCAGAAAGTCCACACAGGAGCAAAGCCATACAAATGCCAACGTTGTGGGAAATGTTTTTCTTTGAAGTCATATCTAGTGATACATCAGAGAGTCCACATTGGAGAGAAGTCACACATCCCAGACGTGAAATGACATTATTTTTCTCAAGAAGGAATACAAAGAATATATTTTCAATGCACTGGTGATAAGAAAAGGCCCTTGTGATTTTGTGTGTTAGGTTTGTCTGTCGATATGTCTGTTTAAGTTTTATGGGTATATTTTGTTGAGTTTTGGTTTTAATTGCTATTAGTATATTTCTTTTCTTTAGTTTATAAATTTGGCTGGGGATTATGGGTTGTGGAATAGGTTAGCTAGATGGAGGGGTGGGATTTGTTGCAGCTGTCTAGAATAGTTAAGGGAATGATAGCTTTGGGAATTTGTGGGATGTTGGATGAAGAAAGTTGGTAGTTGGTATTAACATAAAGAGGGCTAGTTTCTGGGCATGGCAAAGGGGGCTTTTTTAGCTATGAGGCGTAGACTGTGGGAATTGGAGGTGGGGGCTAGGTTTGGAAGAGGTTAGAGTTTTTGGTTTTAGGGATTTAATGTATTCTTTGGCTTGGGGAGGGCAGCTCTGGTTTAAAAGCTGAATTTCTCACTATGGCGGGATACAAACCGCCGCTTTGCGGCGGTCCCCCGCTGGCGCCATTTGCTTCATGCGGGAGCTGCAGCAGCCAAACCGCGCGGCTCCCGCGCGGAGCAAAAAAGAAGCTCAATTTCAGAGCTTCTTTCCGCTGCGTACTGATGACGTCGCGAAGCGCCAAGGGTGCATTCGTGACATCATTAGCACCGCGCGACGTTCGGACGCTCAGCGTCCGATACGTCAATATGGTGCTGGCCATGTAGAAGGGCCGGCGCAATATTGTACGGACAGAGTCCGTACTAGGGACAGGGGCATCTAGAAGAGACGCCCCTTTTTAAAAATGGGACGTCCTCCGGACATCCCAACTGGCGGTGTGTAACCGGCCTATGTGTTCTTAATAAAGTTCTTTGCTGTTTCAACACACTGGACTCATTCATTGATGGACAGAAGTTGTGAATTTGCACAAAATTGACACTTTCTTCTCTCCTCAGTCCTCAGCTCCATTCCCAGCCATAAGAACAGAGGCAAACACACAAACACACACACACATTCACATTCACATTCATAGAAACAGAGCAATATGTACAAAGCAGAGCCTTCCCAGCCTTTCTTTCCTGAGTCCAGCTCTGCTGGTTGGGCTCCATTCTGGAAGGAAGAAAAGAAGGACAGAAGGAAGGAAGGGCGCACTCCTTCCCTTCTTCCAAAAGCCGAGAGTGGAAGAAGCAGCAGCAGCAGCAGCAGCAGCAGCAAGGGCCTTGCGATCCCTGCGCATACTCAGGAGGGGCCTTTGGTTGCTAATGTACATGCAGAGTTTCAGCCTCTGAAGCCATCGCTGCCCTCACAGCCTGCTCTGAGGGAGGGAAGTGGAGGAGAGCCCTTGTTCATTTGAAGGATTGGCTGGAGGGGATTGGGGTGTTGTAAGAAGGAATGAAACCCCGATCCCTCCCCCCAAAGAAAGGCAGGGGACCTGCCAGTCCGCCTCTCCCTCTTTCCTTCCCTGCCCGCTCCTTCGGGGGCTCCTTGGGGCCCAGGTACTTGGGAGGTTATTATGAGAAAAGAGGGCAGGGGGGACCCTTGGAGAGAGGCATGGCCATGGAGGGGAGGGGGATCTGACAGTAAAAAGGGCTTTGAGGAGCCCCCTTCCTGCTGGAAAGTGGGGCAGAGGAGAGACCCTCCCTTCTGATGCCTCATTTGGGGGAGATTTTTGTGCCAAATAAAGAACATCACACAGCATAGGCTTCAGTAGCATTAGAAACAACATTATTTGGCAGGGAGTTTTTTCTGGGGTCCAGGGGGGAGGGGGCTCTGTCTGAGGGGAAAGAAGAGGCCAAAGCCAAGAGGAGGGAGATGGAGGGACCCCAAAGCCCCTTCTGGGGAGGCAGACACCCCCCTGATAACCTGGTAACTAGGCTTAAAGGCCCACAGGATCCAGATTAGGCATCCCTCCACATACATACCTTTTCCTTCACAACAACCCTGCAGAAAGACCAGCAGAGAGACTCTCAGGCCCAGAAAGCTTGCTTCCCCATCCTGGGAACATGCTGAAAGGGCCTTGGACCCCCTGGAAAGGATGTAGATTAAAGGAATAGAAGGGAGGTGGGTTGGGGTAAGTATGACCTTGTTGATGATTTTGGACCTCTCAGTGGTGAAATCACCTGGAGAGATCATCCGGAGGTATGGGACGGGGTGTTATCAGTACGCTTATGACATCCATTATCTCTCATTGCCCCAGACCTAAGTGTCAACTAAGGAAGGCATGTCTGAATGAAGGGTTTGAGGCAGTAATGGGCAAGATGAGGAAAAACAAATTGAAAGTGAATCCAGATAAGACAGAAATACTTGTTATTGGAGCCCCTAATCCAGGTATGGAGGTTTGTCAACCGGTCCTGGATGGGGTCACAGTTCCCCTAAAGGACTGTGTTTGCAGTTTGGGGGTGCTCCTGCCTCCTTTGCTCCAGATGTCAACTCAGATAGATGCGACAGTCAAGAGGGCCTGTTGTCAGCTTCGGTTGATACGCCAGCTGTGCACTTTCCTGGAATCTGAAGACCTCAAAAACTATGGTGCACTTGCTGGTAAACTCACATCTTGACTTCTGTAATGTGCTCTACATAGGGTTACCCTTGCAGTAAATCTGGAAACTTCACCTAATTCAAAATATGGCAGCCAGAGTGGTCACGGGAAAATCTAGAGCTGACTATATTACACCTTTAATAAAGTCTCTTCCCTGGCTGCCTAGTAATTTCTGGGGACAGTACAAGGTCTTGGTTATAACCTTTAAAGCCTTTCAGCTTACTTACGGGATCGCCTTCTCCCATATAATCTCCCTCAGACATTGAGGACCTCTAGTAAAACCTTACTATTCAAAACAAGGCTCTCTGCAGTTACCCAGAGGACCTTTTCTTCTGCCGCTCTCAAGTTGTGAAATAGCCTCCCGGAAGAGATTCACTATATTACCAGTGTTTAAAGCTTTAAAAAGGCCATCAAGACATATTTATTCTGGCAGACCTTTCCAGATTAACATCCCAGCAATCTCCTATTAATTTAATAAATACTTCAACAACTGCTCTAACTGCCTCACCCTTATTATTATTAATAATTGCTTTAATAATTGTTTAAGAGTGTAATTGTCTTTTATTGTGGATGGGAGGAATTGGGAGGGTTTGCGACACAACAATGACAAGTTGTTATTTACCAATATTTTACTGTTAACTGCTTCAACCTGTTTTTAGAAGTGGGGTATAAATAAATAAAATTATTATTATTATTATTATTATTATTATTACAATGATTTAATAATAATCAAGGCAATATGATCCAATTATAATCATGAGCAATGGCCGAATAGGAACTGCCTAAGTGTCTGATCACTCGGAAATGGATAACTGCAGTTTAAAAGAAAGCTCTCAAAGAAAGAAATGCTGGTTCTCTGAGGTGGATCTGTAACAAGAAGATACAAGGAACACAAGAAGGTAAAAAACAACAACATTATTATCTCAGGAGGAGACTCAAAGATTTTACTTTCGTTTTGTGTGGGACGGAAAATCCCGGAGGAAGCCTCTCTGCCATTAAAAAGGTAAAGGAGGCAGCTAGAGGCTATTAAAAAGGACTTTGAGATAAGGAACTCAGCCTTGTAACTGCCTTAAATTGGGGTGGAATTCACCCACAAATTATAAATGGACATTAGCTTGAATGAGAGGAGATAAAAGGAGATAGAAGCACTGTCCACTGTTTAAAAGGGGAGGGGGAAACCCCCCTGTTAGCTGCTTTAAAGCCAAGACGGAGAAGGAGGGAACTGGGAGGAGGAGAAGATGGAGTAAATGCTAAGTAGATGTCAAAAAGGCCAGAAATACTAGGGAAGAGAGGTGTAAGACAGACTGAGAAAGACAAACCTTCAGACAGGGCTTTTGGAAGACTCTTTAGATCAGAACAAACTGAACCAAGAGAACTGTTAAGAAGCCCCACCTTGAAAAATGGCTCCTCCTTCAAGTAGACTCCCAGAGAAGGAAGGAGAAGGAAAGGGTGAGAAGGAAGAACAAGGAGGAGCAGATTCAGGAACAGGAGTAAAAGCAGGAAGGATGGACTGTGAACAAAGGATGAATAAACTCACACAAATTATGAAACAGGAAAATGAAATGAGATTCAAGGAGATGAACGATCTTCTGGAAAGACAGAAAGTGAAAGAGTCCAAGCAAGAGAAGCGGAGAAGAAAGTCTTTTTGACAGCA
>JACSCI010001331.1:0-17470 GCA_016801065.1 Sceloporus tristichus
ACAGGTGAGAAACCATATAAATGCATGGAATGTGGGAAGAGCTTCAGCAACAGTGGAAATCTATGTAAACATCAAAAAATTCACATAGGGGAGAAACCATATAAATGCATGGAATGTGGGAAGAGCTTCAGTGACAGTGGAACTCTACGTTTACATCAAAGAATTCACACCGGGGAGAAACCATATAAATGCATGGAATGTGGGAAGAGCTTCAGTCAGAGTGGAACTCTCCGTTCCCATCAGAGGACCCACACAGGAGAGAAACCCTATAAATGTATGGAATGTGGGAAGAGCTTCAGTCAGAATGGACATCTACATCTACATCAAAGCACCCACACGGGAGAAACCATATAAATGCATTGAATATGGAAAGAGTTTCAGTAACAGTGGAGATCTATGTTCACATCAAAGAACCCACACAGGGGAGAAACCATATAAATGCATGTAATGTGGGAAGAGCTACAGCCTGAATGATAGGCCACGTTCACATCAAAGAAGCCACATGGGGAAAACCTTATAAATGTATGAAATGCCAAAAGAGCTTTTCTGGGAAAAGATTAGAACGTGAAGGGTTTAAACTATAATGGCTGACATATTATCAGATAAGGGGAAGAGAGAGGATATGAAGAGCTGACAGTACCGGGGGGGGGGGTGTCATAATTTTAAAGTTTTTATGCACAATGGTAGTCATTTGATAGGTAAAATGTATAAATTGCTACTTACGTTTGACAATGAAGAAGAGCAGGTATCGTTAATTGGACTAAATTAATCGGGACTTAATATTTGAACTGATCAAAGGAGAAAGGTTCAAGGAAAACATGTACAGAATTATGTTTACACGGGCAAATTTCTTGTGCATAAATTCGATAGATAGATAGATAGATAGGTAGGTAGGTAATAAGTTTATTTTTGTATAGCATATACCATTACCAAAAAAGTAGTTAATATAAAACATATAAATATAAAATATAAGCAACAACTACATTGTATAATGTACATTGCATTGCAGGGTTAAAATTGTCTTTTGAAAACAACAACAGCAACATGTAAGATGGGTCTAAAGAGGCATAAGGGGCCAGATACAATAAAGCTCTATAACATTGGTTTACAGAGCTGAGGATATTCAAGAATAATTGGGCTTCAAAACTATCCTGTGACGCAACCATTGTCTTTATAGAACTTCCTTCTTAACACTGAAGCTTTAAAGACATAACAGGCTACTTTTTCAGAAATGCTTGTTTTAGTATCCCCTAATAATAGAGAGATCAGATATGAGTCAGAGTTGTTTGATACCAACCCTAAGTCTTTGTATAAAGCATTTCTTATATCTTTATAAATTGGGCACTCTAATAAGCAATGACTTAGATCTTCAACTGAGTTGGAGCCACATGGACAAACTCTTTCTTCCCAGATGGTCCTTTGATAATGCCCTTGCACCACAGCTGTGGTCATTGATTGACAACGTAAGGCTGTGAACGCATATCTCTGTTTGAAATTAGTTATATTATTTAGATGTTGTGGATAGTTTGGTATACCAAGGAGCACATTTTGATAGGCCAACAGAAGTGCAATCTAACTGAAAGTCGTGTTTCAAAATATGGGACTACATATATTTTACAGCTTTATCATAATTTAATGATCACAAAGAGTCCTTTGAGAACCCATACAAATCAATAAATTGCAGGATTTCTTGATTCCAAGATCTAAGTGTTTTGTTTTCAAACTTCAACATTTCTTTGAAAGCAATCAATACAAGGGCTAGTCCTATCCCATTAGTAAGTTTGAGCAAGTATTTAATGGCTTGAACCTGAGTTATAGCCTTAACAGTACGGAGACCACCTTCCAACCGAAGGATAGCGGTCTCGGCTCCTTTGGGAAGACCTAAAATTGCTCACAAGTAATTATTTTGGACTGTTTCCGAGTTAGATTTTATGTTAGTCCCCCAAATTTCAGCCCCATAACGCAACTGAGCAATAACTTTAGCCTCAAAGATTTTAATGGCCGGAGGGAACCGTTGACCACTTCTGCTCCAGTATAATCCTAATAGAGAGTTAGCTGTATTAATAGCAACTGTTTTTGTATTTTCAAGATGACAACTCCAAGATCCAGTTGAGGAAAAATTTAGTCCTAAATATTTGAAGGACTTCACTTGTTCTATAAGTTGCCCATCAATTCGCCATGTATGTTTTATATGCCTATTAGCAAAAACTAGTATTGTTGTTTTTTGTGATTGATTTTCAGCTTGTCTTGTGTAGCTAATTGACCGAAAGCCTTCAATAATCTCCTTAAACCTTGCTGTGTTTGTGACAATAAAATAGTATCATCTGCATACATGAGAACTGATATTTTCCTGGGTCCCAATTTAGGGGGTACATAGTTGTCGGGATTACAATGAAATAGATAAAATCATGATGGAAAAAAATAGTAAACACATTTCCAAGTATTATAAACTATTAAAAGAAAGTGATCTAGAAGATGAAATTATTAAACACAGCATGGTAAGATGGGCATGTGATATAAATAAAACTATAACTATAGAGGAATGGGGAAAATAATGGAAAGAAACAAATAAATTAACTCTGTGCCAAAACTACAAAGAAAATTACATCAAAATGTTATTCAGGTGGTATCTAAACCCCCCCCCCCAAAATCCACCAGATATACAAAGCTGGCAATACTAAGTGCTTGGAAATACGGGGAACCCGAGGGAAGCTTCTTTCATATTGGGGGACATGCATTAAGGCTAAAGGATTCTGGCAAAGGATTCATGGAAGCATCCAAAACATTCTTGATATGAATATTCCCTTTGAACCAATTTATTTTTTACTAAACATAACACACAACATAAAGTCAGTAAAATACAATAGAATTGTTTTATATATGGTCTCATGTGCAAGGATCTTATTTGCTCAGGTTTGGAAATCTACAATTAATCCTTCTATCGAAGATTGGTTGATTAAGATATATGAAGCTAGAAATATGGATATAGTATCTGCCTTACTAAGAGGGAAATCAAAAGAAGATTTAGAAATGGAATGGAGTTGTCTTAAAACATTTGAAGAAAAGGGTGCTAAAATTCCATTAAATTAATAGTTAATATTTGGTCGATATTTAGTAATTTAAATACTATCATGGGAATATCTCAGTGTAATAAAAAATTTTAAAGTAAAAAAAGGAAGACCCACATCATTGTTGTGGGGAGCGCCACACACTGAGTTGTATAGCCACATCCTGTGCTGCTCCTGGCCTTGCTGCAGTTGAGCCATTGACAGTTCGAGGGTGGCAACACGCTCCAACGCTGCAATGGTCAAAGGAAGTGCTTAGACTTTGCTTGTTGTTTCTTGTTCCCTTCACCCTTAAATGTAGGGGCCATTCAGACTCCATTTTACCTCGGTTCCCAAACCGGTTTAAAAGTTGGAAGTTCACACTCACGCTGATTTTAACACCACTTGATCAGGGGCTTTCCCAAGAGATCCAGGGCAAATGCCCCTTAGCAGACTATTGACGCTTTCTTTTCTGAAAGCGGACTATGGACCCTTTCTTTTTGAAAACAACCATCCCTTCCCTGCTGCCGGCAAATATGAACTCAGCCCCGGTCAAGATCGGATCAAGTTCAGGGGGTAGATTACCGTGACTGAGGTCAAGGGTAGTAGGAACTTGTTTCTGGGGAGATTCGATATGGGGGCACCCGGATCTGCCCAGTTCTATCCAGGGCAAATGAGGGAGTGGGAATGGGGCCTTTGTGAAGGTGGGGGGACTGGCCTTCCTGGTGCTGGCCTTCCAGGTGAGCGATGCATTGGGCAAGGAGTCCCTCTCCTCATCGCCTGCAGCCTCTGGTTCCACTGGAGGCAGGGCTTCTTCTCCAGCATCACCTGGAACAACAGACCAGAACAATGGACAACAACAGATGAAGAAATATGGGGGTAAATATGAATGCACATGGATGCACCTGCGCATGTATACACCTCCCACATTCTGGTCAACATCAGCATGTATATGTAATTATAATTGTGTATATGTTTACTTCTGGTCATAAGAGCATAACTGCCCTGAGATTTCTGTAATTGGAATATTTATACTTTGGGAAGTTTTTATGACATGTATTTTACACAGGATTGGCTCCAGAGGACACTCTGAGGGCTGCCATTGGCTGGAATCCCAGTCCCTCCCATCATCCCTGGCCCTGATTGGCTGGAATCCCAGTCCCTGCCTCCTGTTCTGGCAGCCATTTTATGCTGCTTGTGACTGTTGGGAATAATGTTCCGGAACCTTCTCTGAGGCTTCAATTGAACAGAGGCCTCTCTTTCTCTCCTGAGGCTCCAGAGTCAGAAGGAGGCCAGGCTCCTTGGGCCAAAAGGAAGGAAGTGTGTCCCTTTGTGTGTCTTTTCTGAGAGGGTTTTCTTATTACACAGCTCTGCTCCTTCTGGGGAACATGGGTTTTAAAAGGGATCAGAAATGGGGAGCATAGTTTTAATACAAGCCTTATTCTTCTTCTTCACAAACATTGGGCTTTGGCTACTATCCCTGTTTTTAATGATTGTTTTAATAACTGTCCAATAATTTAATGGCATTTTATTTTGGATGGGAGTGTTAGGAAGGGTTTGGGAGGTAATGAAACATGTTTTTATTGTATTGTATGCATATTTTTTATTGTCAGCTGCTAAAAGGTGGCCATTCTTGTGTAGTAATTGCCTTGTGATTAACTCCCACAACAGCCTTGTAAGATAGGCTTCATAGGCTCCTAGAGCTGGAAGGGAGCCCCAAGGGCCAAACAGTCAGCCCCATTCTGCCCTCCAAGTCCTCCGAAGAGATGGCCATCCAGCCAGAGACTCCTCCAATGCTCTTGGAGGCAGCGTATCGCATAGATTTGCCAAGAGTTCATGGGGCCCACAGTCCCATGGGAACCGGTCCTTACCACCCACTTTGGGAAAGGAAACCCCCTCAGACCCTGGACTATTTACTACCAGGAGTTACTATGGCTGGGACTCAGAGGACTAGTTTCCTAGGCGTCACCTTCTGCCCTCCATTGCCATTTGCCACGTGCTCTATTCCAACTCTATGCTCCTTTAATGGATGCTCTTAGTGAAGGGGCCTGAGGGGAGGAACAGGAGGTCTGCATGATTTAGGTCCCCCCCATAAGGACTCCAGTCCTCCACTCTGTCCTCCGAAGGGCAAGAGGGGGACAGGGAAAGGCTTGGGCCTGGAGTTTGGAGGGAAAGAAGAAGAGCCCCCAGTTCCCATTTCCAGGAGAGGAATGGCGGTTGTGGGGGGCAGGCCTAGTGGGGGGTCAGGAAGGAGAGAGTCGGAGGAGGGAAAGGGGGCCATGGGAGGAAGGATGAAGGGCCTCAAAGAATACTTTCTTTCCAGGCATTACATTCAGTGGAATATGGGAATTATGATTTGCAAGTAACATTAGTGGAAATGTTACTTTACATTACTAAGGCTTCTGTTTGGTGTGAAATGGGAGGAGGGGGTCAATGGGGGTGACACCAGGAGTGACCAAACCGGGTGACACCAACCTTAGGGACCCCACTGATCTGGTCCCATCCCCTGCCAAGATGGGAAAGGCTTTACATTTGGTGTTTCTTCAGAAAACCAAAGCAGAGGAAAAGCTTTCTTTAACACTTTAACTCTCACAAAAGGTATGAACAGACACACTCCTCTCCCCCTTGAGCTGGGCCCTCTCCGTAAGACTGTGGTGGGGCAGGAGTGGGGCTGTGCCTCAGGAGAGGAGACCAATTCAGGGGGGATTCGGATGACAAAATGCCAGCAGCCGCTTTGTACTCCTGCACCTATTGGGAAGGGAGTATAGCTCAGTGGTTGGAGCAGCTGCTTTGCATGGAGGAACTCTGAGGTTTTGTCTTCCCAGCCTCTCCCTCCTCCTGGCCCTAAACTAGCCCTGGAGAGTCACGACTGGCCGTCCTTCTGGACCCATCGCTCTATCGGGGGAGAGACCCTCAAGGAGGGTGAAAAGATGTCCTCCCCACAAAGGAGGACAAGGCACTGCAAAGTGGAAGACATTCAAGGAAAATGGAGGGCATGACCAAGTAAAAGCTAAAAACACAGAGAGAAATGTACATCCATGCTTCTTAGTCATGCTCAAAGTGGATGACCTTTTGGAACTCCTCCTGGACAGAAGGCTGAAATGTAGGACATGTCCTGGGAAAGGAGGACATCTGCTCAGCCTGCCCTCAAGGATCTCCCTGCATATAATCTGCCTTCTCTGCTTCCCCCCTGAAAACACCTTTCCTGCTCCACAAAGTCATCCAGCAAGGTTTCCTCTTTCAGTTTGGCTCAGGAGGAGTAGGCAAAGCAAGGCCCTGCAGAGATTGTTGGACTGCAGTTCCCCGCAACCCCCTCGAGAGCATCCCTCAGAGCCCTATGGAGCCCCACTCTCCTGCTCCAGGGGAGCCTTGGCATCCCCCCAGGACTCAGGACAAGGCAGCCTCCCTGGGACCAAAGAAAGAGCAATTTTATCCATAGGATCCCAACATTTATAACCTTGCAAGGCGATGTTATAGATGACTAGATATTTGCATGTACACTCGTCCCCCGGGTTACGAAATTAATTCGTTCCGGCGCTATTTTCGTAACCCGGGGGACTTTCGTTAGCCGAATCCCCATAGGCGCTAATGGGGAAAGCCGCGGCTCTGCCGCGGCTCTCCATTTAAAACAGCGCCGGCTTTTTTTCGCAAGCCGGGGAAACCTTCGTAACCCGGAAATAATTAATTATTTTTTTTTTTTCGTATCCCGGGATTTTCGTATCGCGGCGCGTTCGTATCCCGGGGTACCAGTGTACATTATTAATATTCCCATGACTTCTTTTAGTGTATATTTTAACAGTCAACAACAGAGCCTTCAATTTATTTCCCTTCAATCAGCTCTTGTACATCAATTGTACCAAAAGTGATGCATCTCATTCTGGGACCTGCAGCCTCCAACAGTCCTGCAGCTGGAACCGTATCTCTCTTAGGAGTTCCCCAGTTGCTCATGGTTGTTCCTCAACGGTCAGGACTCTGTAGTAGGGCTGTAGTAGGGACCCAATCTACTCCTGTCATTCCCATAGATATTGATCTGCTCATTTTATTTTGATTCTGTGCTGCCCAGGTGTTGAAGGGAGTGGTTTCAATGGGAGAAACTATTGATTGTAATAAGGGAGGGGGGTCAGGTGTCTACTTTCAATAGAAGCATCAGGAAAACCTTTCTGTGTTGTTAAGGTTTGGAAATCCTCTTTGGGATCCCATCTGACTTTGGAGCCCTTTCTTTCTCCATTTTGGGTTCCCTGAAGGCCTCCAACTGCCAAGCGCTGAGGCAGAGGCAGCCATCTTGTATTCTAGCGGCCATTTTGTGCTGCTTGTGACTGGGAATAATGTTGCGGAAACTTCTCTGAGGCCTCTTCAGTTGAACTGAGAGGCTCCTCTTTCTCTCCCTGAGGAGACCAGGCTCCTTGGGCCAAAAGGAAGGAAGTGTGTCCCTTTTGTGTGTCTTTTGTGTGTCTTTTGTGTGTTTTGTGAGAGGGCTTTCTTACACAGCTCTTCTCCTTCTGGGGAACATGGGTTTTAAAAGGGATCAGAAATGGAAAGGATAGTTTTAATAGAAGCCTTTTTATTATTCTCCACAAACATTGGGCTTTGGCTACTGAGAGGAGGCTAGTCCCCCAACAAAGCCAAAAGTAGCTCCTTTGGAAGGTTTTAAAAGTCTCCTCAGTTTTCTTATTAAGAAATCATTCGGGCAAGAAGGAGGCTGACTGACCAGACCATTTCATAGGACCAAATAAACATAGAAACAAACAAGAACAAGAAAAATAAGGATTAGACAGATAAGCAGATTGCTTTTTTTTAAAAAGGAAAACCGTTATTTGGTGCTTCTGCCTTTTTACAACCAACTCAGGCTGTATCTGCACTGCAGAAATAATCCAGTTCTAAAGTGTGTTAACTCTTCTGTTTCAATCCTATGGAATCCTGGGATTTGTAGTTCGTTGTGGCACCAGAGCTCTCTGGCAGAGAGGGCTAAGTGTCCGAAAAGTAAAAGCCCAGGATTCCATAGCACTGAGTGTTTAAAGCGGTGTCAAAGTGTCTTATTTCTGCAGTGTGGATGCAACCTTCTTGGGAAAGAGTCTGATGATGGGGAAAAGCACTGGAGAACTCTGGAGGTTTCAGCAGATGTTTTATTTATTTATTCATGATGCACTCATTTCACATCTAGCTACGGCGACATAACCAGGGCCCTCTCCTAATCCCCATCCCCTCATCCTTCACCATTCTAATAAGGCATGGAGTATCTCTTCTGTAGGGGAGCTGCAGTGAATCTATGATAGGTCCAGGAGGCTTTGTTTAAAGCAGAGGGAGGAAGGGGATACCCACCTCTGCATCGGCCCAAAGGAGGCATATGTCACTTGCGTATCTCACAAGCAGGATGCTGTTCTCTTTAGTCAACAATATTTCCTGTTCTAGATCAGTATCTGATTTGCCAATAAAGTATTGTTTTTTATCCGTTATGAAGAGCTTTCTTAATTGTCTGTCAAAGAACCATGAAAGATCATAACCCTGATCATTAGGATCTTCTCATGTCTTTACTCTATAATCAGTTCTATCTATTTGGATTAATTCTTTATAGGAGATCCATTTTGCGTCCTTTTTTGAATCTCTGGTCTCTTATCGCAGGAACCCTTGGACACAGATTTGGGACACTTTTTGCTGGAAGTGACCCAAGTGCAAGACCACCAGGACCCCTGCCCACCTGATGGCCGACACAGTGGCCAAGCGGAGGGAGTTGGGCTCCAAGAGAAAGAGGAAGCAGAGATACAAGAACTCTTTGGTGAGTCGAGGTTCTTGACTATTAGTTTCATCTGTGTCACTGCTGGGCCAGCTCTTGAAAGAAGGTGGAGAACATACTCTCCCAATTTAGCAGAGACAGTCCTGGTTAATCCTCTGTCAACACAATTTTTCAGGGGCTTTAAAAAATGTCCCAATTGCTCTCTCCTCCTCCCACTTTCCCTCTTCTCAGCTCACTTCAGTTCCTGAGTGCCATTCAGTTTGTACCCCATCAACTCAAAAGTGGGGAGAGAAGAGGAAAGAAGGAAGCAGGGTATTGCCCTTCCCAGGACGCTGAAGCAAAAGAAAACTGCTGTGCCCTTCCTAGCTTGTGTGATCTTCCTCATAAATAACTTTGGCCATCTCCACCGCCTTCTGGATTACTTGTCCACATGTGTCTTGCTTTTCCAATCTGTGAAAAGTTGGGGGATGTGGGAGAACATCTCTGGATCTAAATATGGGGTGGGCCCGGTGGACCTCAAGTCCAGATTGCTTCCCAGAAATGTTTTTTAATAATGACATTTTGTTCTAAAATTTGGCAAGAAATGGCTAGATGCACCATAATTCTTTGGTGGCTAAATGTACTGTAACTGTTGGGATAGTCAGTATCCTAATCCATCCTCAGTATCCCAGCCATGGCCTAAATTATATTGTATATTATATTGAAAGGATTCAAGACAAAATGGATCGCAAAGGCAGTAGCTTTTTTCTTGAGGACAGCATTTAAAGTTTATTTCCTGGACTGAATTCTGAAGTGATGAAATAAATATTTGGATGCACCATGTGCTTTCCTCTCCTTTTGCTTAGTCACTCTCTGAATGAGGGCTATTTTCTGTTGCAGGTGACCTTTGCGGATGTGGCAGTATATTTCACCGACGACGAATGGAAACTGTTGACGAAGAAGCAGAGACTGATGTATAATTATATAATGATGGAGAATTATGAGAATGTGGCCTCTGTGGGTAAGGAACCGGAACCCACTAGCATTATAGAATCATAGAGTTGGAATAGACCACAAGGGCCATCCTGTTCAACCCACTTCTGCCATGCAGGAATACACATTCCAAGCACCATCCAGCCTCTGTTTAAAGACCTCCAAAGAAGAGGACTCCACCAAACTCTATGGGAGTATATACCACTGTGGAAGAGATCTTACTGTCCCAAGTTTCCTCCTAATGTTTAGGTGGAACCTCTTTCTATGTGGCTTGCATCCATTGTGGTGTCTCCTTTTTCTGTAGTAGCAGATAGCAAGCTTGCTCCATCCTCAATACGACCCTTTCCAATATTTAAACATGGATATCATATCCACTCTTAACTTTCTTTTCTCCAGGGTAAACATACCCAGCTCTCTAAGGTGCTTCTCATAGGGCTTGATGGTTTCCAGATCCTTCACCATTTTGGTTGCCCTCCTCTGGGCATGTTCCAAATGAATTGTGGAGCCCAGAACCAGACACAGGATTATTCCAAGTGAGGCCTGACCAAAGCAGAATAGAGTGGCACTATTACTTCCCTCGATCTAGAAACTATTCTTGTATTGATGCAGCCTAGAATCACATTGGCCTTTTTAGCTGCCGCATCACACTGTTGGCCCATGTTCAACTTGTGGTCTACTTGGAGTCCTAGATCCCTTTCAAGCGCAGTTTAATTGTGATAGCAACATCCTGTAGAATATTTGAATTTGTAGTTTAGTGAGGCGCTATTGGAGAGACACCAAAGGAGAGGGGCCTTGGGGATTGGGCGGCAGCCACGAACCTGACAAATTTTAAGAACTAGTTTGAGAGAACTTCTGAGAATCGACTCAAATCCTTGTTTTCAGACATATTTAGGGGTTCCATTAAGCAATTATGAGTAATATCTATGAAGGGAAGAAAGGGGGGCACAAACCTGCTTTTCCTCTAATGTTTCTTTTCCAACTTGAGCTTAGCTCCATGGTTGATTCCAGAGGCCCTTTGTTACCCAAAATGCTGGAGTCTGGGGAGGACACTCCCAAGTGCTATGCTTTTAGGGGAATGTGGTACTTTGCTGAAAGCAGACATATAGTTTGGTTGGGGCAAGAGCAACCTTGGGATTCATCTCAACTCTACCAGGCCTGGAAGCACACAGAACTCCAAAGGCATTTGAAATAGGTTTTTATGTTTTATTTAGGGGAAAAGCAATATACACACATGTATAGGTGTTCACACACACACAAGAACTAGTAACAAAGGTGGGTGAAAAGTGTGAGGCTTTGCTAATGGTAAAACTTTACCTAGATGGATCTTGATTGCAATAGCTGAGGGTCCAGAAAGGGGAGAGAAGTCAGTAACTCTAATGGCAAGTGGGGCTGGTGAGTGCATTGAGGTGTTTAGCAATGTAAACCGACAGACTGTCTGTCTTTAATTGGACTGACGTCAAAGAACAGCCAGTCAGGGCAGATATTTATTCTGTGATTGTTTCTTGGGTTCAGAAACCAAGTGTTCAAAAAGGTTTATATCATTTTAGAAACATTCCTGGGGGAGAGAATGGTTTGAAACCAAATTGAATACAATGGGTGCTTGGTGGAAATATCTCAGACAAAAAGGATTAGCACACCGGCCCTTGTTCCTTCTTGGCTCTGAATTCCTATTGCGTTCAAAAGCCAATATAGAGCGCAATCTGAGGGTGACACTACCAGATGCAGCTCAAGAATAACACAGCAGAGTATGGAAACAAATATCCAGACATAGATATTGGCGATGCACTGACAACTTTTCACTTAAAAATAAATCAGAAACACAATTGGTTTCATTTAAATCCTTGGAAGTTCTCTATCTTGAGTTGCAAAATACTGTAATACAAATATTTGCAAGCTCTACTCTGACTTCCATCAGCTTCACCATCTCTTGCTCCCACAACTCCAATCCAATCCACACCAATCTGCATGTGAGCTGTATACTGGTTGTGAGTTATCTCCTGGAGCCAAACAGCATGAAGTGACTTCTGCAGTTAGGTTGCATCATGTCTTGGGCTCTGACTCAGGACTCTATGGCAGTCTCACAGGATATGATTCCACCTGTCAATCAAAGTATTTTTGCACATGTTTAATGGAATATTATTTCAACAGTCCTTTGACTATCTGCTTCCACTGATTCCCTCACGGCAGTCCCCATTCAGTCTCTTCTTTGCTAGCTCTTTTGAGTAAGGATACAATCATTATATGGATTTGGGGGCATCCAGAACAGTGTCATGCTCAGATCACTCACACCAACTTTATTAATCTAATCTGAAATAGGGAGGGGTGAACGTGGGGCTAAATTTTGGGGTAACATCTTCTTCTCTGAATGCTGAGATTCAATCTTGTCTGTCATTTTCCTTATTTACAGAATCACTTGTAAGTCATGAGAGAATCCACACAAGAAAGAAGTCACATAAATGTCAGCATTGTGGGAAAAATTTTGCTTACAAGTCAGTCCTAGTGATACATCAGAGAGTCCACACAGGAGAGAATCCATACAAATGCCAGCATTGTGGGAAATGTTATTATCAGAGGTCAAACCTAGTGACACATAAGAGAGGCCACACAGGAGAGAAGCCGTACAAATGCCAACATTGTGGGAAATGTTTTTCTTTGAAGGCAGTCTTAGTGAGACATCAGAGAATCCACACAGGAGAGAAGCCACACAAATGCCAGCATTGTGGGAAAGGTTTTTCTCGGCGGTCAAACCTAGTGACACATAAGAGAGGCCACACAGGAGAGAAGCCGTACAAATGCCAACATTGTGGGATATATTTTTCTTTGAAGGCAGTTTTAGTGAGACATCACAGAATCCACACAGGAGAGAAGCCATACAAATGCCAGCATTGTGGGAAATGTTTCTGTCAGAAGTCAAGCCTAGTGACACATAAGAGAGGCCACACAGGAGAGAACCCATACAAATGCCAGCATTGTAGGAGAGGTTTTTCTTCAAAGTCACACCTAGTGACACATCAGAGAGTCCACACAAGAGAGAAGCCATACAAATGCCAGCATTGTAGGAGAGGTTTTTCTTCAAAGTCACACCTAGTGACACATCAGAGAGTCCACACAAGAGAGAACCCATACAAATGCCAGCATTGTAGGAGAGGTTTTTCTTCAAAGTCACACCTAGTGACACATCAGAGAGTCCATACAGGAAAAAAGCCATACAAATGTCAGCATTGTGGGAAATGCTTCTCTCAGAAGTCAAACCTAGTGACACATAAGAGAGGCCACACAGGAGAGAAGCCGTACAAATGCCAGCATTGTGGGAAATGTTTTTCTGGGAAGTCAGACCTAGTGAAACATCAGAGAGTTCACACAGGAGAGAAGCCATACAAATGCCAGCATTGTGGGAAATGTTTTTCTGACAAGTCAGCCCAAGTGAAACATGAGAGAGGCCACACAGGAGAGAAGTCACACAAATGCCAGTATTGTGGGAAAGGTTTTTCTCGGCGGTCACACCTAGTAACACACAAGATAATCCACACAGGAGAGAAGCCACACAAATCCCAGTAGTGAATTAACATTATTTTTTGTCAATAATGGATACAAAAAATATATTTTGAATGCAGTGGTGCCAAGAAAAGGCCCTTGTGATTTTGTTTGTAAGCTTTGTCTGTCGATATGTCTGTTTGTGTTTTAAAGTTGTATTTTGTTATTATTAGGTTTTAATTGCTAATAGTATAGATAATTACTTTGGGTTGTAAATTTAGCTGGGGATTGTGGGTTGTGGTATAGGTTAGGTAGTTCGGGGGCTGGGATTTGTTATAGATGTGTAGAATAGTTATGGGAATGATAGCTTTTGCAATGTGGGGGATGTTGGCTGAAGAAAGTTGGGGGCAGGTATTGACAGAAAGGGATAGTTTCTGGGAATGGCAAACGGGGGCTTGTTAATTGTGGGGCAGAGATTGTGGGAATTGGAGGTGGGGGCTAGGATTGGAAGAGGGTGGAGTTTTTGATGTTGGGGTTTTAATGTACTGTTTGCTTGGCGTGGGCAGTTCTGGCTTAAACACTGGATTTCTATGTGTTCTCAATAAATTCTTTGTTGTTTCAACACATTGGACTCTTTGATGCACAGAAATTCTGAATTTGCGCGAAACTGACCTTTTCTTCTCTCCTCAGTCCTCAGCTCCATTCCCAGCCATAAGAACAGCAGAGGCAAACACACACATACACACAAACATACAGGATACACAGAGAGAGCTATATTTCCAAAGCAGAGCCTTCCTTTCCTGCCTTTCCCTCCTGAGTCCAGCTCTGAACCTTGGGCTCCATTGCAGTCTCCTCGAAGGAAGGAAGGAAGGAAGGGAAGGCCGCTGAACCTGCAGAGCATAACTTCCTTTCCTGCAAAGGCCCCAGCGGAATAAGCAGCAGCATCTAGGCCCTGGCAATCCCTGCGCATGCTGAGGAGGGGCATCAAGGGGGATGTTGAGGTCGCCCAGGACTAAAAGCCTAGGCGAATCCAGCAGCAGCACAAAGACCAGTTGTGTCAGCTCCACTGGGGAATCTGTTAAAGAACGGGGCGGACAGTAAACCCACAGAATCCCCAGACTTTCCCTAGTCTTTAAGCTGAGGCAAATACATTAGATGTGGTCCATCGTAGGGATAGGTATCCTGGCCAAAGCAAGATTGTCTTTATGGACCAAAGCGACGTCCCTTTACCTGCTCACTGATGGAGAACCCGGCTGGTAAGGCCCGATCCCAGGTGGCTGAACTATCATCACCCAGCCAGGTCTCCGTGAAACAAGCCAGGTCAGCCTCTTGGTCCAGAAGGAGATCATGGACTATGTGTGTTTTATTTTTGACTGACCTGTCATTACACAAGAGCAGGGAAAGGGTCTGTGGTTGGTTTGGTATGCTCTCCAGCTCTTTTGGGATAGCAGGGAGAATGGAAGGGAGAGAGATATCTGTCAGGGTCCTAATTGCAGCCCCTCTTTCAACACAAAAGGCAGTATTTTGAAAAAGATCAGCTTTTATTGAAGGAAATACATGCAATAGAAGTGACTTTTTTGTCAGGAATGAAAGAAAGTACTGTATAAACATATCCCTTTTATGACCATATGAATCCACCCCACTCATTTACCAATAAAGCTAATTCGGGATTCTGACAGCTTTTCTAAAAACAATTAAGCTCTCATGTGCCTTTTCTCAATCACTGCACCTGTGACTTTCGACCACAGAACTCAGCCACACAACAGTTTTAATTAACATTATGGCTTAAGCCATAATGTTAATTAAAACTGTTGTGAATGAAACCCCATCAATCCCAATCTAATATGATACTATATGAAAATATAATAAGCATAAACACATAACAAACATAATACAATATAATGATACCAATAACTATGTTCCCCCTCCTTTTACAGAGACCAGTCTTTTAAACTCAAGCCTCTGTTAGAAGGGTGATTCCCACACATTCCAACCCTAGCAAACAAGGACATTCTTTAGCCATGATCTCTCTACCTCTTTCTAGTATCTTCTATTAAAGCACATATTAAAACATATTATTTTAACCCACCATAAATCCCATCTATCTTAACTCTAATCTAAGCCTAAACCTATAACCTTTATGGCATAAATCCCAAATGAATAAATGCATGAATAAAGATATTCATGACATATTGTGATTTCAGGCTGGTGCTCCTTCCCTGAATGAGACTGGCCCATTGCGACCTCAGGCTGGTGCTTCTTGCCTGAAACACTGAGACTGGCCCATTGTGATTTCAGTCTGATGCTCCTTGGATGAAGGATTGGGAGGGTACTATTGTGACTTCAGGGTGGTACTCTTTAGCTGAAGGACTGAGACTGGCCCATTGCAACCTCAGGCTGATGCTCCTTGCCTGAAAGACTGAGACGGGAGAATTGTCACTTCAGACTGGTGCTCCATACCTGAAGGATTGGGACTGGCCCATTGCGTGTCAGAAACAGTGTATAAGGGTTCTGTCATAAAGAGTAAAATATTAGGGTTTGGTTATTAAAGTAGGAGCTATAGTTGTAGTTCATAGTAGGTAGTGTAGAGTGATGGGTTATAGAGAGCATGTAGGGGGAAATGTTAGAAGGACAGATCGAGTGGCTTTTAGATGAAGGAGGGCGTTTGGAGAGGGGCTGGGATTGCAGCTGGAGATGGTTATCAAGGAGGAGTGGAGCTTGGGAAGACCGCTCTTCAAGGTGAGGCTGACTGGGAGAAGGGAAGGGAAGTAGGGACAACCTTGGTATCTATGCAACCTCCGCTTGTGTTGCTTTAGCTTGGGAATTGGGGGCTGGCTTAGGGAGGGTTTGAGCAAGTTTATTTGGATTTCAGACTTTGCAAAAAGGTGTTAATGGATGTTTCTGCCTGGATTCATCAATAAAACTGCTCTTGTTTCAAATGGGTTTTGTTTTTTGAGCACAGGACTGACTCCAGATCTCACCATTTGCAAAGTCTCACAGATTTAACTCCAATGGAGACCCAGGAACAAGAAGAGTTCTTGGAGAACCCGGTGGTTCTGGAGAGCCCAGTGGTGGAGGAGCATGTGCCTTCTTCAGAGGAACTAGGAGCCAAGCCCAAGACTGGGAAACCTCCTGAAGCTCACACCTCCCAGGCCACCGCTAGAGGATTTGGGTTTCCGGCCCCAGACTGGGGAAAGGAAGGCCGTCGGGGGGCAGAGAGACAGCCTGGGACCTGGCAGTGGGGGAGTCGCTTGATAGAAGAACCCCAGCAAAGAAGAACCCCAGGTAGACGTTTATTGAATGGAGGAAGACATAAAGGAAATAAAGGACTGTATGAAGTGGATGGTGTCCAAGTTAAAGATGGAAGACAAATGTGTGAGTTCTGACTTAAACCCAGAGCTGAAGAACCAAAGAATGGTGTTTTAAAACAAGCTAAAGAACTAAACAAGATGGTTCCCACAGAGCACTGATGTGAAGGAAGGATTTGGCAACTGAGACGAAGAAAGGCTGAGGAATTTGGAAGCTGAAGCGAGGAGATGTTCAGGTGTGTTGAACTATGACAAGAAGGTGCCTTTTCTCCTGAGTCGCAATAAAGAGGAACTGACAGGACAATGGACTAATTTGAACAGGACAACCTGCCTTTGAACAGCGTGGACTGTTTGAACAGCTTTCTCCTCCCGAAAAGAAGAAGTTGAGTAATGGGCGGCAATATTGCAAGACTTCAACCGCCAAAAGCCAGAGAGAAGAAAAGTATAAGGATCATTGGCTTTCACCCTAATTTTGTTGGCACCAACCGCGCGGCAACAATGTCATCCCCAGTCTCCGAGGACAACTGATCAATATCCGGCGGAAGGAAAGTGTGTGTGAGTATTGTATGAATGTGTGAGTGAATGGAAGAGCTCTTGATAATCAATGTTTGTATTATGTTTGTGATTTAATAAATGTTACATGTAAAGTGTTTAAACCCAAATTTGGTGTCTCACTATCTGTGTTAGCCCTGCTCTGAATAAGTCCACAGAAAGAGAAATTTTCATTACACGCTCTCAGGTTAAACAGGTTGCCCTTACAAACTTGGGCATAACAAAGATGTGGAGGAGGAAGATGTCAGAGGCGAAGTGAGGGCAGCTGATGCTCCTTGCCCGAAGCATTGAGACTGTCCCATTGTAACTTCAGTCTGATGCTCTTTGCCTAAAGCATTGATGCTGTCCCATTGTGACTTCAGTCTGATGCTCCTTGCCTGAAGCATTGA
>JACSCI010001332.1:0-17469 GCA_016801065.1 Sceloporus tristichus
CATCTCACACAGGGAGCCAAGGCCGAAACAGCAGCAGAGATAAGAGAAGAAGCCAATAAACTGGAAGAGAAACTGTACAATCTCAACAGGCTGTATGAGGAACTCAAAGGCATTATGTGAGTAAAAGAGACCATGAGCCAGACAACCTATGCATCTATGATGCACTTCTTTTACTGTCTGTTCATCACCTATACCCATATATAGCTCATCTTTAAGTACTCTCCAATATACCCAAAATATACTACACATGTGTGCACATGTGCCTTCAAGTCACTTGTTGACTTATGGCCAATCCATGAATTTCATAAGATTTTCTTAAGCAAGAAAATCCAGAGATAGTTTTGCCTGTTCATTCCTCTTAAATATATATATTACCTGGTATTTTTAGTGGTCACCCATCTCAATATTAACAAAGGTTGTCCCTGCTTAGCTCCGACAGTGGAACAAATGATGGTGATATGCCTGTTGCGATTTGGCAGGGTCAGTCCTCTGGTTAATCCACTTTTCATCTGCTTTTAAAATGTCCTGGTTTATTCCTCCCACATGCCCCCTTTATCTATTAATTTCCATTGCTGCAATCTGAGCACAAAGTGCAAAAGTACCTTACACTCTATTAATCCAAGTGGAGCAGAGGAGAGGAAGGAGTAGAATCTTGCCTTTGGAGCAGACTCAAGAAAATCAAACTTCTTCACTGTCTGCTAGCATGTGTACTCATCCTTATTCATAACTTTTGCCATCTTGATTACACTTTGATTTTGCTCAGCCACACGTGCCCCACTGTTCATTTATGAAATATTTCAGGACATGTCTCTATGTTCTATGGCAGTGGTTCTCAATCTTTGCATCTACAGGTGTTCAGCACTTCAGCTCCCAGAATTCATGGCCATGAAGACTGAGACCTCTGGGAGCTAAAGTCCAAATCATCTGGGGAACCAGTTATCAAAAAAGCACTCTTCTGGAGGCAATATTCAGCTATGTAGATTTGACTCAAGGCTGAATAATTCCTAAAATGTTACAAACAAAGCCAGCTTCCATTTGAGCTCACCAGAACTCTTCTTTAAGCTTGGATGGTACAATATTGTAGAAGGAATAAGAAGTCTAAAGATCAAGCCAACTGCATTAGCCATCATTTCTGTAGCCAAACTGACTTGCAAAACACAAACTGCAAATCAGGGAAGAGGAAAGTTGTTATCCATATATAATTTCTTTCCTTTTAATAGACCCAAGCCTGGCTGTAACCCCTAGTGATCTACCCATTGCCTAGCTAAAGCTTACAGGCCCCTGAAACGGCATAGAACATAAGGATAGGAGCAATCGTGCAATTTAAGATTGTTTTAATGAACTTGAAACTTCATTGTGTTTATGGCATTTTAGTGATCTAGTAAAGATGATCCAATAAACTCTGAATTTTTTATCTACACATGGGTCATATGGCTGCTTTCTTTAATATGTAGACTTGGTTGTTGCACTGTTTCTCTGCCATCCCCCTGCTGCCATGGAACATTGCTCCAAAAAGCAATGCTCAGTTGTGTAGAGATGATGGCCATGTAATTTTTAAAAAAATGTATAAATGTTTTTTGAAACTAGAGACAGAAGATGAACATGTAAAAGAGTGCAAGTTGGCCCCAAAATTTGGGCATAATATCCATATGGGGGAAATGTGGTCCAAAGATACGAGATTTACTCTGTACTTTAGGAAAATGATGTATAGGTGGTATCTAATTCCAAATAAGCTGTTGAAAATGTCCCAGAATGTTTTGAACTAACGTTGGGAACTAATGAGAATGGCTCATTTTTTCATATGTGGTGGACTTGTAAGAAGGTAAAATGTTGCTGGCCTAAGATTTATATATTAATCCAAAATTTTTGTAGATAGATTTTGAACAAGAGAGGTGGAACAAGAACAAATTCAAGAAACAATGTTGAAATGGGCTCGTGACACAGGAGAAAAATTGGACTTGGGAAATTGGATACAAGGAAGAAAAAGAACACAACAGGTTACACAATGTCAGGATTTGAAAGAGTACTATATTAAAATGTCTCAACATTGGTATTTGACCCCTCAAATAATATCTAAGATCTACAAAACAAAACAAGACAATTGTTGGAACTACCAAGAATTAATAGGCTCTTGATTCCACATCCAGTGGAATTGTCCCAAGGTTAAGAAATTCTGAGGAAAAAATACACACAACAATAAGTAAGATCCTGAGAATTAATTTTTGAATGAAAACAGAAATCTGTTTGTTAAATGATGAAAAGTGATGAGAAAAAATACAGTACAGTAAGGGCTGTTCGACAGTGGAACAAACTCCCTCAGAGTGTAGTGGAGTCTCTTTCCTTAGAGGTCTTTAAACAGAGGCTGGATGGCCATCTGTCGGGGATGCTTTGATTTGGATTTCCTGCACGGCAGAATGGGGTTGGACTGGATCTCTTCCAACTCTATGATTCTATACTATTAGCAAAATATTGGGGGGGGGGGAGATACCCTTAATAGTTGAATGGCTATTTAAATTAGTAGATATGTATAAATTAGATAAGCTAAGCTTGGTTGAACTACAAAGCTGTAGTGAATACAAACAAAGAATGCGCACCAATTTTGAAATTTTGTAAGAGTAAGTGGAAAGTGTAAAATATCGACAGTTAAATCACTGCTGTTCTAATGAATTACTATTTGAGATTGATAAAATAAGTATGATAAATCATAAATCTAAAATAATGAGCTAAAAAGGTTTTTTTAAGTCAGATGAATTTAGGAAGCATAATTTTTTTGTTTGTTTTGTGTTTATTTTTATTTATATAATTTATGTAAGTAGGTGATTGTCAAGGTTTTTTTCCTCTCTTTTTTATGTTTTCTTCTTATAATATTTTTTCTAAAGATAGATTTTGTAATGTTACCAGAAATGTCTCTGTTGGGCATCATGGATAAAGAAATTGATAGTACATGTGGATTACTTCTTTGATACATGACAAAAGCAGCAAGAATATTGTTTGATCACACTTGGAAATGTACCAAAGCACAGTGGAAGAATGGATTGTTAACATTGCTGAGTTAGCCCAAGTGGCCATATTAACAATCAATAGGCTCTTGGTTCCACATAGAATCATAGAATCATAGAATCATAGAATCATAGAGTTGGAAGAGATCACTAGGGCCATCCAGTCCAACCCCCTGCCATGCAGGAAATCCAAATCAAAGCATCCCTGACAGATGGCCATCCAGCCTCTGTTTAAAGACCTCCAAGGAAGGAGACTCTATCACCCTCCGAGGGAGTGCATTCCACTGTCGAACAGCCCTTACCGTCAGGAAGTTCCTCCTAATATTCAGGTGGAATCTCTTTTCCTGTAGCTTGCATCCATTGTTCCGGGTTCTGTTCTTTGGGGCAGCAGAAAACAAGCTTGCTCCCTCCTCAATATGACATCCCTTCAAATATTTAAACAGGGCGATCATATCACCTCTTAACCTTCTTTTCTCCAGGCTAAACATCCCCAGCTCCCTAAGTCGTTCCTCATAGGGCATGGTTTCCAGACCGTTCACCATTTTTGTCGCCCTCCTTTGGACACGCTCCAGTTTCTCAATGTCCTTTCTGAATTGTGGCGCCCAGAACTGGACACAATATTCTAGGTGGGGCCTGACCAAAGCAGAATACAGTGGCACTATTACTTCTCTTGATCTAGACACTATACTTCTGTTGATGCAGCCTAAAATAGCATTGGCCTTTTTAGCTGCCGCATCACACTGTTCACTCATGTTCAACTTGTGGTCTACTTGGACTCCTAGATCCCTTTCACACATAGTTTCATTCAGCCAGGTGTCACCCATCCTATATCTGTGCATTTTATTTTTCCGCCCTAAGTGCAATACCTTACATTTCTCTGTGTTGAATTTCATTTTGTTAGCTTTGGCCCAGCTTTCTAGTCTATTCAGGTCATTTTGAATCTTGATCCTGTCCTCTGGGGTATTAGCTATTCCCCCTAATTTGGTATCATCTGCAAATTTGATAAGTATGCTCCCAATTCTGTCATCCAGGTCATTGATAAAGATGTTGAATAGCACTGGGCCCAGGACAGAGCCCTGTGGGACCCCACTGGTCACTTTTCTCCAGGATGAAAAGGAGCCATTGTTGAGCACCCTTTGGGTTCGGCCGGTCAACCAATTACAGATCCATTTAACAGTTCCTTTGTCTAGCCCACATTTTACAAGCTTGTTTGCAAGAATGTCATGGGGAACTTTGTCAAAGGCCTTAGTGAAATCAAGATATACTATATCCACAGCATTCCCTTCATCTACCAAGCTGGTAATTTTATCAAAGAAAGAGATTAGGTTTGTCTGGCATGACTTGTTTCTCTGAAACCCATGCTGACTTTTTGTGATTATGGCATTGCCTTCTAGATGTTCACAGACTCTCTGTTTAATGATCTGCTCCAGAATCTTTCCTAGTACTGATGTCAGACTAACTGGACGATAATTGTTGGGATCCTCTTTTTTCCCCTTTTTGAAGATGGGGACAATGTTTGCCCTCCGCCAGTCTGCTGGGATCTCTCCTGTTTTGCAGGAGTTTTCAAAGATTATTGCCAATGGCTCCGATATTACATTTGCCAGTTCTTTTAATACCCTTGGATGGAGTTCATCTGGTCCTGGAGACTTAAATTCATTTAGATTAATAAGGTATTCCTCTACTATCTCTTTACTTATTCTGAGCTGAAATTCCTCTATTCTGTCCTCTGCTCCATTATCCTCAGGTTGAGCACCCTTTGCCTTTTCTGAGAAGACTGAGGCAAAGAAGGTGTTTAGTAATTCTGCCTTTTCTCTGTCTTCTGTTAGCATCTTGCCATCTTCTCCACGCAGTGGCCCTACCGTTTCCTTCTTCTTCCTTTTGCTGCGGACATATCCAAAAAAGCCCTTTTTATTGTTCTTAACCTCTCTAGCAAGCCTGAGTTCATTCTGCGCTTTAGCTTTTCTGACTTTACCCCTACACATGCCTGCTATTTCTTTGAATTCCTTTTTTGTGATTTCCCCCTTTTTCCATTTCTTATACATGTTCTGTTTCAAACTTAGCTCGGTTGAAAGTTCCTTAGTCATCCATCCTGGTTTTTTGAGACACCTCCCGTTTTTCTTTCTCACTGGAACTGTTTGAAATTGTGCCTTCAGTATCTCCCTTTTGAGAAAGTCCCATCCGTCCTGAACTCCTTTATCTTTTAGTATTTCTGACCATGGAATCGCCCTCAATACTTTTCTAAGTTTACTGAAATCCGCTCTCCTAAAGTCTAGGATGCGTGTCTGACTCTGCCTGGCTTCTCCTTTCCACTGTATTACAAACTCCAGGAGAACATGGTCACTTCCACCTAATGATCCCACCACTTGCACCCCATTAACCAAGTCATCCTTGTTGGTTAGGATCAGATCTAAAATAGCTGACCCCCTTGTTGCCTCTTCCACCTTTTGGACCATGAAATTGTCTTCCAGGCAAGTGAGGAATTTGCTAGGCCTTGAGGATTTTGCTGAGTTTGACTTCCAACAAATTGTTCCATGTAATGGAACTATCCCAAGGTTAAGAAATTCTGAGGAAAAATACCATACCATAAAAAAAATATTAACATGGGGTTAAAAGATTGTTAAAACCTATGTTAATTTGGGTTTATAGGTATTTTGGCAATAAGAAATCTAAAGATGTAATAATCTGTGGTCATAGTTATTACGGTCATGATTGGGGGATCAGAATAGTATTCTGCTCAGAGTCCCACCGTGTTTTAGTTATATGTCTTTTCCCCATTATTATTATTATTCTTTTCTCTTTTTCTTCTCTCTGTTTCTTTATTTTTTGAATGTATATTACTTTGATTGTAAATTAGATTATTAGTATTAAAAATCAATGAATAAATAAAATGAAAAAATATGATTCAGATCCTATTTGCTACTTAAAGGCACTTTTTTTTCTTTTTAGAAGAAAGTAAAAAATGTGAGACACATCCCCAATTAGACCTCAACCAATAGCACTGCTATATACAATGAAACAAGCAGCCCAAATTAGGAACAATCCTTCACCACTGATATTGCTTCATAAGGTATACAAAAGCTAGAAGAGAATCCACGCTATGCATCAATTGAGCATCAGTCAGCAGCCGCAGTTAATTTGTGCCATTTCAACAACTAAAAGCTTCTGACATATTGCTAAATAAGATAACTTTGCTTCATAGACAGATGGAATAACTGAAAGTTTAATCTGATGTGTGGGTCCCCCCACCAAGTAGGTCACCATCACCTTACTTGAATGGAGAGAGTCCTATTTCCTAAAGGGTTGCTGTTGTTGTGTGCCTTCAAGTCATTTCCCATTTATGGTTACTCTAAGGTGAACTTAAATTCACCTTAGAGTAACCATAAATTGACAGCGCTATATAAATAAAGGTTAATGATAATAATAACTTATTAACTTATTAATTTTTTGGGGTGGGGCAAGATTTGTTCAGCAACAGTTTGCCTTTACATTCCTCTGAAGCAGAGAGAGTGAGACTTGCCCAAGTTCACCAGTGAGTTTCTGTGACTGAGCAGGGATTCAAACTCTGGTCTCCATAGTCATCGTGCAGCACTCAGACCACTTCACCACTTTGGCTGTCATTCTCCTCTCATCCTCCTATTTCCTGAAGGGAGAAATGCCAAAAAGAATATCAGATTTTCCATATCTCTGACTCCATTACCGAGCTATCTGAGGATTGTGCCCATAGGGATGAATGGGATAGTGACCACCCACACCCACTGATCCCATCTCCTGTGCACACATGTGGCTTGTGAAAGAGCTTGATTGCTTTCAAGCCTTATGCATCGTTTGGACTCCATGGATAGATAGGGTACATGATTGGGTATACAGTTTGTATGAGTATAGGCTACCATTCCCCAACTAGGGGAATTCTCTGGATGTGCTGAGGTACAACTACCATAATCTTTAGCTAGTGTGACCATGAGTTGAATACAGTATTATGAAAACTGAAGTTCAACACCTCTGGAGCTCTTTAGGTTGGAAAAAGCTAGTATAGTCTTTCTCACTATCTCAGATATGCCTAGCCCAGCAGAGCTAGTAAACTCAGCCCTGGTTTTCTGGTCTCCATATGGTGATGGCCAACATACAAACTGGTTAATCCTCTTTGGACACACATGTGTGCACTCACCTGTAACAACATGGTATACCTATGATTGGTATACTCAGAAGCCTGAAATAGTGGGGCTGGAAAAGCAAGTTATGTTGAGCTACAGATGGGGCAGATTACAGGTCATCAGCAGGAATCTGTGGCAGCAGCAAAACATCTGAATGACCAGGTAGATAATTAATTAAAAAGTAAACTCCAAAGTCTCTATTTGCTACCATGCACAGCAATAGCTCCACAAACTGTAGCCAAATCTGGTAAACAGGCTAAGAATCCTACAATGCTTCTCTAGATCAAAACATGCAGCTGTCAAGGAGGAGACAGCAGCCATTTTTGAGGAGCATGAACATAGCATGGAATTTGGAAAATTCACTTTTTATGAACTGCAACTCCTAGAATTCCCCCACCCAGCAGGATCTTCAAACAAGGCTGGCTGGGAGATTGTGGGAGATGTAATCCAAGATTATTTTTTCAAGCTCTAGGCTCTAGTGATCATTTTTTGGAATAACTCATCACCGTTGATGAAACATGGTTACATCACTATGATCCAGAGACCAAACAACAGTACTTGCAGTGTTGGCACTTGGGTTCTCCATGGCTTAAGAAATTCAAGACTCACAGGTCAGCAGGAAAGATCATGGACACAGTTTTTGAGGATAAGGAAAGTATTTCGATGACTGAGGGCTTGAACAGACAGGCCAAAATAAAGCTGCTTCAGGTTACTTTGGAGATATGCTGTTTAAATGACACATGCATCTTAAGAGTCCAGAAGCTGTGTCAAAGCTGCACTCTAGTCCTTAGGACTGGAGCATGGCTTTGGCACATGTTCTGGCCTCTTAGGACGCATGGATAATTGAAACAGCATACCTCCGCATATAGGAAGGGCCCACTGTATTATTATTGATTGTGTAACACTGTTTTCAGGGATTGTGATTGCTATCACGAAGGCCAGACTGATTAAAAGGCAAAGTATCAAATGAAACAGTCTTCAGAATTATCTCTGCTGCACCAATTGGATGATGAAGCGCTGATGTGAAAACACCATCTTCTGTCTCCCCACCATGTCTCTGAGGCTGTCAGAAAGGTTTAGTTTTTGGGAGGGCTGGACTGGGTGGCCCTTGGTCTCTTTTCCACTTCTATGATTCTACTCTTATGGTCAGTCTCCTCTACTCAAGCTCTCTTGGTTTTTTCTGGACTTCAGTTTAGAAAACTTTCAGGGGTAGCTGTGTTAGCCATTTAACACATACAAACAAAAATCCATCAGTGATATTTTTATTGGTCAACTGTAATGTACAGTATACTTGTTGCAAGCTTTTGAAGCTCTATGGGCTTGTTCATCATGCAAGATGTTACAAACCAAACAGAAGGAAAAAAAAAACAATTGAAGATGTTAGTCAGATGCATCAGGATTTAGGAAAACTGTTTCTGGGGGTGGGGGAAATACAACTGCCGGAGTCCTCCAGCTAGTGAGGCCAGTACTGATTCTGCTGGAGGGACTGCATGAATTGTAGCAATAAGATGTCACTTGGGCCAGCTTTGTCCCTGACAGGTCTTTGTCCTGTAACACCTACCTTCCTTCATGGATAATGCCTTGTAGCACTGGACCATTTCTTTTTGTTTTTTATAAATGCAATGACACACATTAAAAAGACTGTCACATTTTAGGGAGAAACATTCTAGGAATTCAACATAGGAAAGTGAAGGCAACAAACAGGCAGAAGAAAGCAGGAGCTGTGTGAGTGAAGGAACTTGGACAGAAGACCTCTGAGACAAAATTAATGTTAAAAATTAACTTTCACTTTACCCAATATGTTGTGAAAGCCTCTAATCTCTAGGGAACAGATAACTGTTTATCTATAATGAGACTGCTTTCAGTTTCTTTATTTCTGCAACTACATATGCAACAGAGATCTCTCCTCCCTGCTTTGAGACAACTGGAACTGGTGTGTGGTGAAAGCCTATCAGAAAGGTAATCCCTATTTATTTATTCATTCATTCATTCATTCATTCATTTATTTTGGGTTTGTTTTTTAAATCTCACCCTCCAATATCCAGTAAACATAGAATCCTAGAGAAGAGACTGCAAGGGCCATCCAGTCCAACTCCCTGCCATGCAGGATATCACAATCAAAGCATCCCCAACAGATAGCCATACAGCCTCTGTTTAAAGACTTCCAAATGCTTGATTTGATTCTGTACATTGGGGAAATGTGGAAGATGGCAAATTGAAAGATTGAAGTCTTTAGTTTAGCTGGTCACAGGTGGAATGAGAATGATGTGGTGGCTTCAGCAATTTGCTTTTATTTGATTGAACAGGGAAGGGCAAGAAAAAGTGGGAGGAAGAAAGAGAAATTGAAACATTTGTAAAGCATCCAAAAAAGTGGGACAACAGAAAATAAACTGGGACTCTCCCTGCCAAATTGGAACAGTTGGAAAGTTTGGTACAAAATGAGGATGGTTATTCTTCTCTCCATCTCCAATAGTCCCAATTAGCCTATTCATGAATGAGGTAGAATCAGAGGAACAATTAATCAGGATCAGTGACCTGAAGGTTTACTATTTCTGATCTAGTCTTTCACTCCTCTGCCCACAATGGCCACAGATATGGCTATAAAGTTTGAAAGAATGTCTTGATGGCAAAGACCTCTCCCCACTCCTGCTGTACCCTCATTTATCCCATTTTCAGGGATACAGATTTACACAGTCTCTGCAGCTCTCAGGATGTTAAGATTCATGTATGGGTGCATCTTTCCTTTAAAAGAAGCCCCTTTTTTAAAAAAAAATAATCAAGATTGGATTACAAGGCAATTGGACATTAAATGCATGCTTGCACACATGAAAGAGAGAGATGCTCCTGGAAAGAGTGGCTCTAAATTTTCAACACCCCCCCCCCAAAAAAAATGATTCACAGCACATATGTCTCCCTCTGGTTCTATTTTCCTGCTGTGAAATCAGTGAAGAGATTGGTGGCATGATAGGGCCACTATTTCTGTCACCTGAGATGTAGGATGGGAGCAAAATTGCCCGATTGAAAAATGGAAATGTTTGTGCAGAAGAGGGAATTTCAGCAGGTGTTGCTTGTCGCACAACCAGGTAACAAGCAGCACCTGCTGAAATGCTTCTTTATATCATTAAAGGTACAGGGTCCATCGCCAGTTCTCACTCTAACAACCCTACTGAAGAGTCCCAGAATCACCGCACCATTTCTGGAAGGGGGTGGCTGTAGCTTGGAGGAGGTCTTCTTTGTCCAGCAGCCCCCTGAAGCCTGATTCACCACAATGAATGTAATGGTAACAGTTGTGACATAAACAACACAATTAAAATTATACCTTTAAATTACATTACAGCCTAAATGTATTTACATGTACATAGTTTTATATGGTTAAAGTGAACATTTTGTAAAATGTGGTGGTTTTAAAGAAAATTTCAAAAGAATTACAAATATATTTTTACTTTTTTATTTAAAAATTAAAAAATTAAAATTTATTTTTTAAAAAAAAAACCCCAAGACCCCTTCTTTCTCCTCCCATTGAGCCTCACCCCACTCACACCATCTCTTCAGTGTTTTAAAGAGATGCAGGCTAACACTACAACCTGTTTCTAGCAAAAGGCAGGTGTTTGGGGAGCAGTGGTGTCAACCCACCTTAGAGTGTCACCTGGTGTGATCCAGCCACTCCTAGTGATGCCCCTGTCTCCCAATTCTCAAACTACTGCATCATACTGGCTGTCAAGAAGTTGATCCCTATCCCCAGAATGGATTTAGCACCTTGAACAACTTCTTTAAATTTCAGAATAAAACCCACAATAGGTAGACCACCCCTCTAATAGGAAAGCCACCATTTTCTCCAAGGAAATTGCCTTCATGCCCTTCCTGTAAGTATTCTAGAAGCTTCTCTATGGGGGAAACAGAAAAGTAGCCTAGATAGACCCAAAGACCTTCACATATTTGCTGTTCCACAAACTATTCAAGGACGCTAGAGGCAAGGGGACCTCATGGTAAGTGCTGGTGTGAAAATCTTCTCTATTCAATACTGATCCTGTTCAACAGAATCAGGATCTCTTCTTTAAGCCTAAATTTGGCCATTGCATATAGCAACATTACATTTATTCTCTTCTCTTCTTCTCTTTCTTTATTAGTTAGATTTATATCCTCTTACATCCTTTCCTCTGGTATGTGGTATAGCTATCTTGCACCACACGCTATCCAAATAATAATGTTGTGAGTTCCGTTAAGTTGGGGATGTTGACAGAGTCCCAACCAAGGTTATCCAGTGAGTTTCATAGCTCAGTGTAGAGTTGAAATGGGATTTCTCAAGACCTAGTCCAACACTTTTACCACCACAGTGCACTGGCTCATGACACTGGTATTCACAACATCCCAGAGTAACTAAAAAAATCACATCTTGAGAAAACAGCATAACAATGTCTTTGTTGGATCCATATCTATGCCCACTTTGGTATGCTTTCTTAGCGGTTTATCACACGGAGATTTTTAGAGCTTTTGCAAGCCAGTTCCAATGTGACTGTGCTTCCAACGATGCGGATTCATGTAACAATGTGAATGTGTTATCAGACACCATTCATTTCTATGGGAGCTCCTTCCGTGGCACTTCCGCAGTGATTCCAAAGTGACTCCTCATTTTGATGAATTCAGAAAAAAGGGGAATTCACAGAATTCGCATTCAAGCTCACTTCGATTTCACTTTGAATTGGTCTGGTGTGGAAAACCACTCCAATGTCACCCCCCTTGGCCCCCTGCGTCCTGCTCCGTCATTCCCCTCCTCTTCCTTTACCCCATCTCACCCCCTCTGCCACCCAGCAACCTATCCCATCATCCCCATCATCCTCTGCCTTCTCCTGCATCCCAATCCTGGCCCCAGCGACCCCTAGCGACCTATCCCATTGTCCCCTGCCTTCTCCTGCATCCCAATCCTGGCCCCAGTGACCCCCTGCCATCCATCCCATCATTCCCCGATTGCTTCTTCACCCCAATGAAGGATGACAGCTAAGGAAGGGGCAGGGAAGGGGGACAGTGTCCAGAGACTCACTGAGCATGTGCAAGGCTGCCAATTCAAATCGTTGAACCCTCTGGTGTGGTAATACAATGTGCACTCACTCTGCTTTGCTTGAATCTGCATCACGTGACTTGCTTGGAATAGAACTGACTTCACTTCCCCCTCCATTCGGAAGGGCAAGAGAAAGGCAACCAGGTGTGGTAAAGCATCACGTTTTAACCTTAATTCGCATTGCTAGACAGGAGTGACTCGGGAGCTGGTGTGAAAAAACATCTAGTTTTGCATTACTAGAACAGGCATGACTGCGGATCTGAACTGCAACCCCCCGCCCCCCCACATGTGATAAGGTCCTTAGTCTGAGAACCTCTGATGATTTTGCTTCTGGAATTAATGCAGATCATGTTACTTTGAGCTTCTCATAACATGTAGAGGCTGGATTGCTATAACTCTAATCCTCTCTTTTATTCATTGTTAATTATACATTGAGTAATGGCAACTATGAGAGCAGTCAGTCAAAATGCTGTGTTACAGAGCATTTGAAACATTCTCTTACCTCAGTAACCTATGCAATAAAGAGGCTCAGACAAATGAAGGCAGATCAAGAATTAACATTCTCAGATTTACCTGCCATATTATCTTCCACTCTGCACTGATCAGGCCATAAAACGTTCAACTCCTAGCAACGTGCCTGGCAAGTTCTTAAAACACGACTATGCCAAGCTCTCAGGAATGCTGCCTCTCAGATCATGTCACCAGCTTCTGCTTACCTGATGATCACCTCTTGCCCATGAGCAGGCAGTTCTGGTTCCAGTTTCCTCCAGATCTCTATGACCTTCTGCCATTCCTCATCCCTGAGCCCCATAACGTCAGTGCTCAAAAAACAAAGGAGCCTTTTGCTGAAGAGATACAAGCAGCTTGTGTGTCTGTCCTTGACTGAAGCACAAGCAGGGAGACCTGTGGGTTTAATAAGAAGACTTACAGAATGATACCTGTCACTTGACAACTCAAGTCAATTAATAACTTTATTACAGTAGAAGATCAGCAAATCAAAAATAAAATGACACATAAAATAAATTAACACATATAACAGACTACTCTGTTTTAAAAAAAAATAATGGGGGGGGGGGGTAAACACTTCCCAACTAGCAGATTATAATAACTACATTTATATTACTATAAGAATAGATTCAGATAAAATAGCAAAAGAGCAATCACATTCAAGGAAGTAATAAGAAAAATGATGGCATACTAGCAGACATATCTCAACAAGATCTGCTATCCTTGGTTTATTATACTTTATTATACAACTCAAGTTTAGGTCAACCTGGTCAAACACAGAGACACTTTCGCACACTCATAGCCCATAGGACTAACCTCAAGAGCGTCAAGTCCAACTGTGTTCATCTTCAGACACTTCTTTGACCTTCTCTGTACTTTCAAGGCCAGCTCAAGTCATTGTTTTTCTTTCTGAAGCTGAGCAGCAAATGGTGCCTACTCCACTCAAGGTGCATAGAGCCAACCAAACGGTTATTCAAATGGTGAAAACAATCTGGGTTGAATCTTTGTTGTTCACATGCATTTTGAATGCATCCATGGGGGGGGGGGCTGCAAAAAAACCCACTTAACCTAGTTAAGTGGGGTTTTCCCTGAGTTTTCTTGTTTTAAAGATTCACATCATCAGCAGTTTGAATAAATGGTGCAAATAGACTTGGGATAAACCCGGGAAGGGGGGGGGCTCTGCATGCCTTGAACATGTTTCAAATATATTTGCATTATCAACTTCATCTTTATTCGAGTGTTAGCATATGAATGGGCCTGCTCTGTTATCCTATTTACACAGTACCTATGCACTACAGAATACAGTGAAATACAATTGCATTATTCCAAATGCAAGCTACTCAGTGGCACATTAAAAACAAAAACAAAAAGGCAAGGTGAAGAATCAATACTACAGTGGACCCTTGTTATACACTGGGGTTTGGTTCCAAGATCCCCCGTGTATAAGAAAATCCGTGTATGCTCAAGTCTCATTAAATATAATGACATAGAAAAATGGTGTCCCTTATTAAAAATGGAAATTCAAGGTTTGATATTTGAAATTTATACTTTTTTTGAACATTTTCAAATTGTGTATGCTTGAATCTGTGTATAAGAAGAGCCAACTGTAGTTGTAAAATAGTTGTGTTTTCTTTGGATTTTTGCTCCAGATCTAGCCTGATTCAAATCTACTTTCCTTACCTATCAAACTGAAGAAGAAGCACGCTCTGCATATATGCCAAAAGATCCCTGAAGGTGAATGCCCAAACTGGTTCACATAGCCCAGTTTTGTGTTTGTTCTGCATGGTCTACTGTCATCTGCTGGCTCAAAATGAGAAGTGCAGTGAGAGAAGTGTCCTCTGTTTACATTACTACAAAGACACTCTAGAATAATTTATGACACTGTCAGGTTATTTTAAAAAAAGAAATCCAAGCTTCCACTTTGTCATTGAATGAAAGAAGATAACACTCATAGAAGGCAATGGGGAGACAAACAATACCTCTATACCAGCTTTCTCAAACCTCCTTCCCCATCCCACCTGTGTTGAAATAGTAGGCTGGGGGTTAAGGGAGTTGTAGTCCAATACATCTGAAAGGAACCAGGTTAGAGGAGTTTACTGTGCACCCAGCTCTTTCAGCTAGGAGGATTAAAAGTGTCAGGTAAATATTGTGATTCATAGAATATCAGGGAGGAAAGGTAGCAGATGGACTAATTAACATCTGATTAATGGGATGTGAATTGCAGTTAGCTGAGAAGATGATGATGACTTGGAAAGACAACTATGAAGGAACTACATAAAATCCTCAAGTGCAAAGATACATAATTAAATACCAAAATAAGAATCATCCATGACATAGTATCTCTGAATTTTGTGTATGAGTATGAAAGCTGGACAGGGAAGAAAGCTCACAGGAAGAATATCAGCTCATTTCTAAAAGTTGTAGTTAAGGATGTGAAAGAAGAAAGGAAAAGGAGACAGAGCTTTTTCACACAACAGTTCATGAACTTAGAGGTGTTTTGTAAATAAGCCCAGAAATGTTAGTTGCCTGGGGCTGAGGGAGAGACCCTCCCTTTCCTAGCACATTTAAAATTGCAAAGAATGGACAGAGAGTATCTTCCCTCCTCCATCAGCCTGCATACAGTTTGAGATTGTCTACAAATACCAGTTGCTTTTTTTGTGTGTGGGGGGTTTTCTTAGCGCGATTTGTTCCTCTGAGGCTGAGAATATGTGACTTGCCCTAGGTCATGCAGTGGGGTTCATGGTCAAGTAGGAATTTGAACCTTAACCTCTGCAAGTCCTAGTTCAGCATTAAAACTACTACACCTTGCTGACCATCAGATACCAAGCTAGTGTTTAAATCATCAGAGCCAAATATTCAGCTACTAGGCCAGCTGACTTTTTTTTTTCATGGAATGGAAGGGAGATGGGATTGTGTTTTTTGTTTCAGGCCAGTCCTGCCTTTCATTCTTATTTTCTGCTTTCTTGTTTCCTTTACAGGCTTGAAGTAGGCTCAGACTGAGAAGAGAGAGATATTAGATATTTGTTAAAATGCCTTTGAAAAACTGCCAAGTTTATAAAGGTGGGTTGTAACTACACACTGCATAGCCTGCATTATTTGGGGGTTACAAATATTTTGTTGTATTTTATTTTAATAGCAGTTACAGAGAGGCCATAAGCATGAACCTGAACAGGTAAGATGACCTTTCAGTGAACCTCAGACTGGTCACAGACCTGAGGGCATGTGGGAAAGGACCCATGTAACATAATGGGTACAAATACTGCTGCACACACTCCAGTTGTGTGCATTTCACCTCGAATGTGACAGACAAAGGTTTGTCATCATAAAGCTTTAAGCCAATCTTTTTGCTAGCACCCATTGTACTATCCCACATCTGATTCCTATCCCAAACTCCCTGGGTATGTTTAGTCAGATTAGATTTATTTATTACAGCACAAGGCCAGCATAGGGAATGTTTAATCAATGCCACTGCCATCAATCAAAAATATTCCTTTTGTAACTCTGAAGTTAAAACCATCAACCAAGTAGGGATCCCATCGTTTCTAGGATTCCTGGGAAATCCACCCAACTGCCTCAAAACTCTATAAAAAGCCTCCCTTAGCACTCACAGATTGGCTGAGTCTGGAATCAGGCAAAAATGTAGCCCCTCATCACAGACTGGCAGCTCCCTGCCCCAACATTTCTTGTCTTGTTGAGCCATTGTCACTTCCATCATCCCCTGACTGGAGCTCCGCTTCTGGACTGGCAAAGTATTGCCTTTTCTCAACCTTGCTACAAGCTACTGTCTTTAATTTTGTTAGTTCGTGTGTGTGAATGCTATTGCATGAATGGTGATTTTTCCCTTTGCTGTTAATAAATAAAACTAAGCTGTACTTTGCACTATGAGTTCCAGTTCTTGGACCTGTTAAACATAGGTGAGATCCCGACTCTTTGAAGTTACTGGAGTCATCTTGCTGCTATTAATTTGAGCAATTAAAATTCCCCTATTGTATATTAATTTGGGGGAGCCATCTCAGTAACCTAGGAATTTGGATCTCCCTGAGGAAGACAATGTAGCTCAGACATGAGTCACCTGTTTTACATGCCAAAGATCTCAAGAGAAAGCTGAATACGTACAGCTCATGCTGTATTATGAAATTATTGTTATTATTATTATTCAGAAACTGGGATTTGTCTGAATCAGTCACACAGTCCTAATTTACAGCCTACATGCCTTGAAGGTGCTTTTGATGGCATGGCTGTTATGCTAACAAGAACACTATGAGGGTTAGGCTAGACTGACTCCAGACAATCCTGTTAGCTTCATAGCTGAGTGCAGCCTTAAACCCAGTACTTTTCAAGAAATCATGTTATCTACATCACCCTGCCCCCCCCCACTCTATTTTTCCAAGCCTGTTTGAAAGGCATGCCCACTGAGCAAGCAACTGTGGCTCTAATTCCAGATGTTTCTAGATTGCTATGGCCTGTTTAATCGATTTTGGTACCTTGTGTTTGTTAATGATAAATGTATACATTCCGCCAAAGCGCTGGTTATCTTTGCCGAAGGTTGAACGTACTCTTCTCATTATTCTTCATGTTCCAGCAAAGAGTTTGGATACTAAACTTGAAAAGCACTTTCCCAACTGCTCCCAGTCATGAAACACCCCCCCCTTGAAAAATTGTAAATTATGTAAACTTTGATCGTCTTGGAAGAGTGGTATATAAATAAAGCTTATTATTATTATTATTATTATTATTATTATTATTATTATTATTA
>JACSCI010001335.1:348-15544 GCA_016801065.1 Sceloporus tristichus
GAATGCAATGGGTCCTTGGTGCAAATATCTCAGACAAAAATCATTAGCACATAGAATCTCGAGTCCTTCTTGGCTCTGAATTTCGATTGTGTTCAAAATCCAGTGTACACTACAATCTGAGGGTGACACTTTGAGATGCAGCTCAGCAATAACATAGCAGAGTACAGAAGTAAATAGCCAGATATATAGATATTGGCAATGCACTGACCACTTTTCACACTTAAAAATAAGTCACAAACACAGTTGATTTCATCTAAATCCTTTGAGGTTCTCTATCTTGAGTTGCAAAATAATACAAATGTTTGAAAGCTCTCCTCTCCGACTTCCATCAACTTCACCATCCCTTGTACACACAACTCTAATCCACACCAATCCACATGTGAGCTGTATACTGTATTGATTGTGAGTCATCTCCTGGTGCCACACAGCATGAACTGACCTCTGCAGTTAGCTTCCATCATGCCTTGGGCTCTGACTCAGCACTCTATGGGAGTCTCACAGGATATGATGCCACCTGTCAATCAAAGTATTTTTGCACATGTTTAATGGAATATTTTTTCAACAGTCCTTTGTCTGAATATCTCCTTCTAGTGATTCCCTTGAGGTAGACCCCCTCCAATCTCTTCTTTGTTAACTCTTATGAGTAAATATACAATCGTTCCATGGATTTAGGGCCATAAGCAGCAGGGTCATGCTTCAGTTACTCACAGAAACTTTCTTTTATCTCTAATAAGGAGGGATGAATGAGGGCTAAACCATGGGGCAATACCCTCCTCTCTTAACTCTGATTTTCAGTCTCATCTGTGCTTGTCTTTCTTTACAGAAGAACATTTGAGTCATGAGAGAGTCCCCACAGGAAACAAGTCACATAAATGCCAGCATTGTGGGAAACGTTTTGCTTACAAGTCAATCCTTGTCATACATCAGAGAGTCCACACAGGAGAGAAGCCATACAAATGCCAGCATTGTGGGAAATGTTTTTCTGAGAGGTCCAACCTAGTGACACATCAGAGAGTCCACACAGGAGCAAAGCCATACAAATGCCAGCCTTGTGGGAAATGTTTTTCTACGAAGTCAGTCCAAGTGACCCATCAGAGAGTCCACACAGGAGTGAAGCCATACAAATGCCAGCATTGTGGGAACTGTTTTTCTCAGCGGTCCCACCTAGTGACACACAAGAGAGTCCACACAGGAGAGAAGCCATACAAATGCCAGCCTTGTGGGAAATGTTTTTCTCAGAAGTCAGAACTAGTGACACATCAGAGAGTCCACACAAGAGAGAAGCCATACAAATGCCAGCATTGTGGGAAATGTTTTTCTCAGCAGTCAAACCTACTGACACACCAGAGAGTCCACACAGGGGAAAAGCCATACAAATGCCAGGATTGTGGCAAATGTTTTTCTCGGAACTCAATCCTCGTGACACATCAGAGAGTCCACACAGGACAGAAGCCACACAAATGCCAGCAATGTGGGAAATGTTTTTCTCGAAAGTCAGACCTAGTGACACATCAGAGAGTCCACACAGGAGAGAAGCCATACAGTTGCCAGCATTGTGGGAAATGTTTTGCTCAGAAGTCAGACCTAGTAAAACATCAGAGAGTCCACACAGGAGAGAAGCCTCACAAATGCCAGCATTGTGGGAAATGTTTTGCCTACAAGTCAGTCCTTGTCATGCATCAGAGAGTTCACACAGGAGAGAAGCCACACAAAACCCAGTAGTGAACTAATGTTATTTTTGTCATTAAGGAATACAAAAAATATATGTTCAATCCAGTGGTGCTAAGAATAATCCCTTGTGATTTTGCTTGTAAGGTTTGTCTATCTATATGTCTATGTTTTAAGGTTGTATTTTGTTAAGTTTGGGTTTTTATTGGTAATAGTATATGTAGATAATTACTTTGGCTTGTAAATTGTGGTTTGTGGTATAGTTCAGGTAGCTGGGGGGGGCTGGGATTTGTTATATATGAGTTATGGGAATGATAGCTTTTGGAATTTGTGGCATGTTGGCTGAAGAAAGTTGGAGGCCGGTATTAAAAGAAAGGGCTAGTTTGTAGGAATTGCGAAGGGGCCTTGTTACCTGTGGGGCATAGACTGTGGGAATTGGAGTTGGGGGCTAATTTGGAAGAGGGTGATATTTTAGGTTTTGGGGTTTTAATATATTGTTTGGATTGGAGTGGGCAGTTCTAGCTTAAACACTGAATTTCTATGTGTTCTCAATAAAGTTCTTTGCTATTTCAACACACTGGACTCTGATGAACAGAAGTTCTGAATTTGCCCAAACTGACTCTTTCTTCACTCCTCAGTCCTCAGCTCCATTCCCAGCCATAACAACAGCAGAGGCAAATACACTCACACACACACACACACACACACAGATACAGGATACACAGAGAGAGCTTTATTTCCAAATCAGAGCCTTCCTTTCCTGACTTTCCCTCCTGAGTCCAGCTCTGCAGATTGGGCACCATTGCTGTCTCCTCAAAGGAAGAAAGGAGGGAAGGAAGGGGAGGCTGCTGAATCCCTGGCACATACCTTCTTTTCCTGCAAAGACCGCCAGTAGAATAAGCAGCAGCATCTAGGCCCTGGCAATCCCTGCGCATGCTGAGGAGGGGCCTTTGGGGGCATCTATGTATGCAGTCTTAGCCCCTGAAGCCATTGCTGCCCTCACAGCCTGTTCTGAGGGAGGGAGAGAAGTGGGGAGAGCCCTCATTCATTCAGAGGAATGGCTGGAGGGTCTTCTGGGGCCCTTGAGAGGTTAGAAGAAGGAAGGAAGTCCCTCTTCTCCCCCAAAGAAAGGCAAGGGGCTTGTCAGACCTCCTCTCTCTCTTTCCTTCCCTTCCCCCTCCTCGAGGGATTCCTTGGGGCCTCAGTGTTTGGGGGGTTATTATGATAAAAGGGGGCGGGGGGACCCTTGGAGAGAGGCATGACCATGGAGGGGAGGGGGATCCAAAAGGTCTTTGAGGAGCTCCCTACCTCCTGGAAAGTGGGGCAGAGGAGAGACCCTCCCTTCTGATGCCTCATTTGGAGAAGGGTTTTGCCTTAGATGCTGTTGCAAAAAACCACACAACACCAACTTGGAAGAAAGGCCACAACTTTATTAGCACACCATTGATATGGGTTGGCACAAAGCATGAGGTCAGGATCTGTGAAATCAAACAACCCGATGTTGTCTGATTAACCCAACCTGGCACCCACCAGGCGCTTGGGATGACCTAGGGGCTAAGGAACACAATTTGACCGCAAATCATGCCATGCCTTCACATAGTGTATTCACTAAGCCCCTAGTCACCGGTAGGCGCACCCGCGTTATGGCCCCCGCAATGGCCATATGCCTGCCCTATTCACCCCTGGGTACCTAGTGACTCCCAGACCAGAGCACCGTGGCCCTGGTACCTACACCGTGCCGATCCTGGCCTATGCTGCCGCCCAAAGTTGTGACAAAAACCCACAAAACAGCGGTGGGCGGGCGGGGGAAGTTCTCCGGTCTTCCTCCCTTCCTGCTTGGCTCCGCTCCCTGCGAAGCCAAGCACCGATTAAGGGGCCAGGGCCGACAACGCGGCCTTTAATAGAGGCCTAGGCCCCGCCCCTCCAACGTGCAGTGCGGGGCTCCTCCTCCAGGGCAGCCCAATCAATGAGCTGCCATGGAGGACCGGAAGTCCCGCACCACAAAGTCCGGCTCCCAGAGCGTTGCGGGGTGGAAGGGCCGCCCCTTCCGCCCCGCGCACCAATAGGGAGCCGGGCAAGCCCCAGAGCACTCTGGGGTTTGTAGTTTTTTGCCGTTCTTTGGCAAAACGGTCTGCCCGGCGAGACGAGCGGCCGTCGTTTGTGCCAAATAGAAAGCTTCATACAGGATAGGGTTCAATAGCATTGGAAACAACATTTGGGGGGGGGGGGGGGCGACTTCTCACGCCGGCCTTGGGGGGGGGGCCCTGTCTGGGGGGGGAGAGAAGAACCAAAATCTAAGCCAAAGCCAAGAGAAGGGAGACAGGGACCTCAAAGCTCTGGCAATCCCCTGGCAACCCGGGAACTAGGCTTAGACGCCCACAGGATCCGAATTGGGCACCCCCCTCACATACTTACCTTTTCCCTCACAACAACCCTGCAGAGGAGGACCAACAGAGAGACCTACAGCCCCAGAAACACCCCCCTTGGTTCTGGAAGCATTCTGAAAAGGCCTTGGATACCCCTGAAGGGATGTTGTTGTTATTATTATTATTATTTCTTTATATTCCACCTTTTCTCAAAAGAATCAAAGTGGATTACAATAATAAAATAACATACAATTTCAGAAATACAATTAAAATTCCAAACCCCCAACCCTCCTCCCAATTATAAATGGGTCATTTTCTGAAGGCAAGAGGGGAGGGCAGGAACGATACATCAGTAACAATTTCCATAACAGTAACAATGACAAGGGTAGGGTCAGGGGGAGGGGGAGGCACTTGTATGTACAGCGCTGTGTAAATTTACAGCGCTTTATAAATAAAGGTTAATAATAATAATAATAATAGATCTGTCATCGTTCGGCCTCTGAGGGAGAGAGAAGGCTGGCCCAGTACCATCAGGGGCTAGCCTGAAGAAAGAGGCTCCTCCCTCCCTAACTGCCCGCCCGCCCGTTTTCCACCTGGGCAGGAGCGGCCCAGAGAGACTCTTCCTTGCCGCCAGAGCGGCATTGCTCAAGGGGGAGGGTCCGTGGCAGTGGCCTCTTTAAGCCGGCTCGCCGGCTCCCTTGCAGAGCTCTCCGCTCACGCCCCTATACCATCAGAGAGGAGTGCCAAGGGCAATTGCCTGGTGCCGCCGTTGTGGACTTTCTGGAGGGAGGGAGATTGAGGAGAGGGGTGTAGCTACTATTGTCAGGAGTTTGTTGGACATGGTTTGTAATTGGCTTGGTGAGGGAGAGGGAGGTGCGGCTGTGTTAAGAGGGGCTCCCATTGGAGTAGTGTGGGGCAAGGGGAGATATAGCGGTAGGAGAGTGGAGTTGTATCGTAAGGGAAGGCGGGATTTTGATTTTTAATCTGTATTGTATTATATCTGTAATCTGTACTGTATCGTATTTTCATTTTGTTTTGTAAACAGCCGTGATCATAGGAACGGCGGTATATAAATAAAATTTCAATCAATCAATCAATCTAATCTAGTCTGGAAAGGCCTGCCAAAGAGATCCATCTTAATAGCCTTCCTAAAGGCTTCCAAGGTGGAAATATGAAGGAGCTTATTCGGAGGTCGTTCCAGAGCCTGGGAGCAGCTGATGAGAAGGACCTCTGGGTCACTGCTGAAAGTCTGCTCTTCTTGAGTTGTAGCAGGTTCTTCCCAGAGGACCTGAGTCTGCGGTGGATTGTATGGGAGGAGGCACTCCCTGAAGTAGTCAGGACCCAAGCCATGGAGAGCTTTACGGGTTAAAACCAATACCTTGTATCTTGTCAGGAAACTAATGGGCAGCCAGTGGAGGGATTTAAGAACCGTTGCAATGTGGGGAGTTCTAGAAGTGCCCATAACCAACTTGGCTGCCATATTCTGTACCAATTGAAGTCTCTGAACTTGGCACAAGGGTAGCCCCATGTAGAGTGCATTACAGAAGTCTAGCCGAGAGGTGACCACCGCATGTACTTCTGTTTCAAAGTCTCCCTGCTCCAGGAAGCGGCGCAGTTGGCATATCAGCCGAAGCATATTATATTAACCCACCATAAATACCATCTATCTTTACTCTAATTTAAACCTAAACCTATAACCCTTATGGCATGAATCTCTAAATGAATAAATGAATAAATGCATGAATAAAGAGATTAATGACATATTGTGACTTCAGGCTGGTGCTCCTTGCCTACAGCAATGAGATGGGATCATTGTGAATTTGGGCTAATGTTGCTTACCTGTAGGTTTGAGATATGACCATTGCAACCTGAGGCTGATGCTTCTAGCCTGAAACATTGAGACTGGCCCATTGCGATCTCAGGCTGATTCTCATTGCCTGAGAGACCGAGATTGGCCCATTGTGACTTCATTCTGATGCTCCTTGCATGAAGGATTGAGATGGTACTATTGTGACTTCAGGATGGTGCTCTTTACCTGAAGGACTGAGACTGGCCCTTTGCAACCTCAGGCTGATGCTCCTTGCCTGAAAGGTTGAGATAGGAGAACTGTCACTTCAGACTGGTGCTATATACCTGAAGGATTGGGACTGGCCCATTATGTGTCGGTGTATAAGTGTCCTGTCATAAACATTAAAAATATTAGAGTTTGATTATTAGAGTTAAAGTAGGAGTTATAGTTGTAGTTCATAGTAAGTAGTGTAGAGTGATGGGTTATAGAAAGCATGTAGTGGGAAATGTTAGAAAGACAGATGATTAAGGAGGGCGTTTGGAAAGACGGATGGGGTTGCAGCTGTAGATGGTTATCAAGGAGAAGTGAAGCTGGCTTGGGAAGACCGCTCTTCAAGGTGAGGCTGTCTGGGAGAAGGGAAGGGAAGTATAGACAACCTTGGTATCTATGCAACCTCCGCTTGTGTCGCTTTAGATTGGGAATTGGGGGCTGGCTTAGGGAGGGGTTGAGCAAGTTCCTTTGGACTTCAGACTTTGCAAAAAGGTGTTAATGGATGTTTCTGCCTGGATTCATCAATAAAGCTTCTTTAGTTTCAAATGGGTTTTATTTTTTGAGCACACGACTGACTCCAGATTTCACATTGCAACTTCAGGCTGATGCTCTTTGCCTGAGAGATAGAGACTGTCCATTGTGACCTCAGTCGGATGCTCCTTGCCTGAAGCATTGAGATGGGATTATTGTGATCTCACCCTGAGGTTCCTTGCCTGAAAGACTTAGATGAGACTATTATGACTTCAGGCTGGGGCTCTTTACCCGAAGCATTGAGATTGTCCAAATAGTGATCTCAGGCTGATGCTCCTTGCCTGAAGCATTGAGACTGGCCCACTGTGACTTCAGTCTGATGCTGCTTGCTTGAAAGATGGAGACGGGAATATTGTGACTTAAGGTTGGTGCCTCTTACCTGCAGGAATGAGATGAGACTATTGTCATTTGAGACTGGTGCTTCATTCCTGGAGGATTGATACTGACCCATTACGACCTCAAGCTGACGCTCATTGCCTGAGAGATTGCGACTGGCGCAGTGTGACTTAAGTCTGATGCTCCTTGCCTGAACAATAGAGACTGTCATATTGGGACCTCAGGCTGATGTTCCTTTACTGATGGATTGAGACCAAACCATTGTGAGTTCAGGAAGATGTTCTTTCCTGAAGGATCGAGACTGTCCCATTGTGATCTCAGGCTAATGCTCCTTGCCTGAAGCATTGAGACTGTGCATTGAACCTGATGCTCCTTGCTTGAAGGATTTAGACTATCCCATTGTGACTTCAGGCTGATGCTTCTTTCCCGAAAGACTGGGGATGGCTCATTGTGACCTCAGGCTGATTCTTGTTGCCTGAGAGATTGTGACTTCAGGCTGCTCCTTCCTTACCTGAACACATGAGACTGGCCCATTGCGATCTCAGACTGATGCTCCTTTTCTGAAGGACTGACACTAACTCATTGTGACTTTGGGCTGATATTCCTTCCCTGAAGGATTAAGATGGGCTTATTGGCAGGTGTTCCTTACCTGAAGGATTGAGCCTGGCCCATAGTGACCAAAGGATTATGATCCTTGTCTGAAGCATTGAGGCTGTCCCATTGTGATCTCAGCCTGAGGCACCTTTCCTGAAAGATTGTGACGGGACTATTATGAGTTCAGACTGATGCTCCTTGCCTGAAGGATTGAGACTGGCCCATTGAGATCCTTACCTGAAGCACTGAGATTGTCCCATTGTGATCTCAAAGCCATCCAGTCCAACCCCCTTCTGCCATGAAGGAAATCTCAATCAAAGCATATCTGACAGATGGCCATCCAGACTCTGTTTAAAGGCCTCCAAAGAAGGGGAATCCATCATTCTCCACTGAGGAGCGTGTTCCACTGTCAAACAGCCCTTTCTGTCAGAAAGTCCCTCCTAATGTTGAGCTGGAATCGCTTTTCCTGTAGGTTGCATCCATTGTTCCAGGTCCTGTTCTCTGGAGCAGCAGAAAACAAGCTAGCTGCCTTCTCAGTATGACATCCCTTCAAATATTTATACAGGGCTATCACACCACCTCTTAACCTTCTTTTCTCCAGGCTAAACATCCCCAGCTCCCTAAGTCTCTCCATTGTGGTGGCCCTCCTCTGGACATACTCCAAACTTGTGGATGTTGATCCTGTCCTCTGTGGTATTAGCTACTCCTCCTAGTTTGGCGCCATCTGCACATTTGATAAACATGTCCTCTATTAAAGCAGGGCTGCACAAATTTCGGCCCAACAAAGGTTCAAAAGCGAATGACTCGACAGAATGGAAATACAGAGTAATCATATTAATTCCCCAATAACCAAACAAGAGGTAGAAAGAGTAATACAAGATTTAAAAGGAATTAAATCTCCTGGCCCAGATGGATTCATATCTATATTTTATAAAACCATTAAAAATGAATTGAGTGAGCATTTGTCTAAAATTTACAATGAAATATTGGATAATAAAATAATCCCAGAAACATGGAAACTATCTGAAATTATATCAATACTAAAACCCAATAAAGATCCAGCCAATTCCGAATCTTATCATCTGATCACATTAAGCAATCAAGATTATAAAATTATTATGAAAATCCTAGCCAAGAGATTAAAAAGAATATTTACCTACTTTAATTAAAGAAGAACAATATGGATTTGTGGAAGGCAGATATATTTATGAACCGATAAGGAATATATTTAATATACTACATCATGCCAAACAATACAAAAATAAATTAGCTTTGATAAAAGTAGATGTTTACAAAGCATTCGATTCAATAAATCATGAATATCTATATAAAATCTGTAGGGATTTTGGATTAAGGGAAAGGTTTAGTGAAACCATCAAAGAAATATATAATGATATAGAAGCACAAAATATGATAAATGGAGAGAAATCAAGAAAATCTAAAATGAAAAGTGGGGTAAGTCAAGGTTGCCCTCTTTCCCCTTTATTACTTATATTAGGTCTGCTGTCCCAGCCCAGGATTTCCTCTGCCCCATCCCGGATTCGCCCCTTTTCACTTGCTGCCCCTCACTCCTGGAACCTTCTTCCTCCACAAGCAAGAGCCATCACTTCTTTAACCAGCTTCAAAACGGAGTTGAAAACCATCCTATTCAGAGAAGCCTTCCCAGGCATCGCATAATTGTCGCTTACTATCTGATGTTCTGTTGTTGGCTGTTTATCGATCCATTTCCTGTATTGCTATGTACTGTATATGTATTATCCTACTTGTGAATATTTATTTTCCCTGGATAATGATTAACCTTCCATTATGAAGCCAGGCCCTCCCTCCAGTCCATCTGCCTTGGTCCTGGCCTCGGAGGTAGAGAGGAACTGCTGGAGCTCTTACCCTTTCCCTCCACCACTCCCTTCTCCTTCTGTGTCATGTCTTTTTAGATTGTAAGCCTGAGGGCAGGGAACCGTCTAACTAAAAAGATTGCATGTACAGCGCTGTGTAAATTTACAGCGCTTCATAAATAAAGGTTAATAATAATAATAATAGATTAGCAATGGAAGCGTTTGCAAGTATGATTCTAGATCAGAAGAGATAAAGGGACATGAAATAGATGAAGAAGAGATGAAGTTGGATTCATTTGCAGATGATGATCCTCTGATAATGTCACAGAAACCGAAGGAAGCTGGAATCAAGTTACTGGAAATATTTCAGACATTTGAAAACATTTCTGGGCTTAACTTTAATATGGATAAATCAGGGATAATGTTTATGAATACGAATTGGCCGGAAGAAAAAGAAACCCAAATTGTGTCAGGATTGAAATTGGGGATTAAAAATGTGAGATATTTAGGTGTGAATTTACCAATTAAGTTAGATAATATTGTACAAGGTAATTATAATCAATTAAGGGGGGAAATTAATAATCAGATTTCTAAAATGGACAAGTAAAAATGGGGAAATGTTAACAAAAATTAGAATGTTTAAAATGATGGTTTTTATATTTATTTCAAATGATCCCAGAAATAATTCCTAGTAAAGTTTTAAAGAAAAGGGAAAAGGTCAATATTAAAATGTAAATCGGGGAATGAAAAAGCCAGGTTATCTAAGGCATTATTACTGAATAAGAGCCTTATTATATGGGCATCAAAGTAACGGAGGATGGGGAGCTCCATCCCTTGAATGATATTTTGAGGCGGTTCAATGGCTAAGAATGATAGAGGCAGAATATAACCATGATATAAAGTGGGTTGAATTAGAAAGACAGAGCAATCAAATGGAGAATGTCTCTGTCTTTCAGGGGAAAATATGGGGGGAGATATGAATTTTAAACATGAGGACACTCTGAGGGGCTGCCATTGGCTGGAATCCCAGTCCCTCCCACCATCCCTGGCCCTGATTGGCTGGAATCCCAGTCCCTCCCTCCATCCCTGGACCTGATTGGCTAGAATCCCAGTCCCGCCCACCATCCCTGGCCCTGATTGGCTGGAATCCCCATCCCTCCCACCATTCCTGGCCCTGATTGGCTGGAATCCCAGTCCCTCCCTCCATTCCTGGCCCTGATTGGCTGGAATCCCAGTCCCTCCCACCATCCCTGGCCCTGATTGGCTGGAATCCCAGTCCCTCCCAACATCCCTATCCCTGATTGGCTGGAATCCCTGTCCCTCCCACCATCCCTGGCCATTTTGTGTTCTGGCATCCATTTTGTATTCCAGTGGCCATTTTGTTCCAGAACCTTCTCTGAGGCCTCAGTTGAACAGAGGCTTCTCTTTCTCTCCTGAGGCTCCAGAGTCAGAAGGAGGCCAGGCTCCTTGGGCCAAAAGGAAGGAAGTGTGTCTTTTGTGTGTCTTTTCTGAGAGGGTTTTCTTATTACACAGCTCTGCTCCTTCTGGGGAACATGAGTTTCAAAAGGGATCTGAAATGGGGAGGATAGTTTTAATACAAGCCTTATTATTCTTTTTCACTAACATTGGGCTTTGGCTCCTAAAAGGAGGGTAGTCCCCCCAAAAAGGCCAAAAGTGGCTCCTTTGGGAGGTTTTAAAACTCTCCCCAGTTTCCTTATTAAGAGATTTTCAGGGAAGAAGGAAGGAGGCAGACCAGACCATCTAATATTATGACCAAATAAACATACAAACAAACAAGAACAACAAAAAATAAGTATTTGTGACACTTGAAAAAATTGAAATAGGAGCTTCTTATTTAAGATGGATAAAGGAAATGTATAAAGATCAAGAAGAATTTAAGATTTCTAAAGGTAAATGGCAAGCTTTCCCACTTTCACCCCTTTTGTTCATTCTGATCCTTGAAGCACTGAATAATAGGATAAGATTAGAAAATAAGATCAATGGAATAAAAATTAAAAACAACTGAGTTTAAAATGAGAGTCTTCTCAGACGACATTTGTATTCCCTGGAGAACCCAGAAAAGAGCACAAGACAATTGATGGATGTAATAGTGGGATTGGAATATGTTTCAGGAATAAAAGGAAACAGAGACAAAACAACAATAATAACAAAAATATAGGTAAAAGGAAGAACAAATCCTTGAAGAAATTAGTTGATTTAAAGTGGGAAAGAAAGTTAAATTTAAGAAATAAAAACTCAGATCTATTTCACAATAACTATGAGACACATGGAAGGAAATCAGAAAAGGCCTATAAAAATGGGGGAAATTACACTTATCACTATTAGGAAAAATGTCACTGATCCAAAGGAGTTTCCTTCCTGAAAGACTGTTTCTGTTTCAAGCGATATCCATCATCCAGAATGAAAAACCCTTGAATCTATGGCAAAAGGAAATCTCAAAATGTATTTGGAATAAAAAAAAGAGCCAGGATAAAAACAAAAATATTTTGTGATGACAAAAGTAGAAGAGGACTTTATTATGCTGCTTGTTGTTTAGTTTGGATTAGAGAATGGTTTGTGTTAGAGAATGAACAAATGTTATGTCTGGAGGGTGAACATTTAAGATTTGGGTGGAATGGATACCTAATTTACGGTAAAGAAAAAGTTCATAAAGAAAGCACAAATCATTTAGTAATAAAAGCTCTATTGAAGATCTGGGGAAAAACAAGTGTAGAATATGTCCAAAAATACCTTTATGGTGTTTGCCGCATGAGGCTCTTTTCGGGAGGAAAGGTATCCAGAAAACTAACTGGTTAAGATACAAGGATGTAATGAAACAATCACAAGGAAAACTAGAGATCAAAACACAAGAAGAACCTAAAGAATCTGGCCTAGATTGTCACTGGTATCTTTATCATCAAATGAGGGAGAGGTTTAAAATAGAAGGAATACAAAATGCAAAATGGGAATTGTGGAAGCCATGCTCCATGTTCATTCCATGCCTGATGAGAGTGTTGGGTGCGAGGCATTGGAGAAGCATCCAGCTGTGTTTCTCTAGCCAGAAGCCAAAGGAAGGCCTTCTCCTCTGAGGGCCACTGGGGAGGTCAGGAGGTTTCAGCAGATGATGCGCTCATTTCACATCTAGCTACAGAGACATAGCCAGGGTCCTCTCCAATTCCCCATCCCCTGACCCCCCTCCACTCTCACAAGGCATGGAGTGTCAGGACCATGGGGAACAGGTCTGAGGAAATGACATGCATGTGGCCACTAGATGGAGCTGTTGTGGAAGTCATTGACAGCTCTAGTGGCAGTTAGATGTATCAGCATTTAAACAGTGCATCACTGGAATGTTGATGCAACTGTCAACTGTCATTCTCAACTGTCACTGAGGAAGAGTCAGACAGTGTGTGCCTCAGAGTGGGTTGTTACTGGTGTGGATGGTGGAGGGTGTCGATGTATATAGTGTTGTACACAGTGGAACTTCTTATAGGAATAAAAGCCCCATCTGAGAGAAGATTACAGTGTCTCTTTGCTCATTGAGAAAGAGACAGGTGTTTCTTCAGCTCACAAATTACTGACTACAGTCAAGGTGGAGTATCTGGTGCCATACGTTAACGTGTTGCCTCACGTGCTGCGCAACACAGCAACATCAAAAGCATTTTAACATGGTGTTTCTGTTGTGTAGGTGAGCTGCAGTGAATCTATGCTAGGTCCAGAGGGCTTTGTTTGGTGCAGAGGGAGGAAAGAGATACCCACCTCTGCATTGGCCCAAAGGAGGCATATGTCACCTGCGTATCTCACCAGCAGCATGCTTGTGTCTTGGAGTGATGCAGGGTTTCTTGACAAAACAAGCCTAACCCTATTCTCTTTTCTCAGGAACCTCATCTTGGTCTCCTTGTACAAAGCTTTGTGACATATTTGCTGGAAGAGACACAAGTGCAGAGCCACCAGGACACCCCCCTTCCCACCTAATGGCCAACACAGAGGCCAAGCGGAGGGAGTTGGGCTCCAGGAGAAAGAGGCTGTCCAAGTACAACTCTTTGGTGAGTTGACATCCTGACTATTAGTTTCATTTGTGTCACTGCTGGGCCAGCTCATGAAAGCAAGTGGGGAACATATTGTCCCAGTTTGGTAGAAAAAGTCCTGTTTAATCCTCTGTCACTCCACTTTTTCAGGGGCTTTCAAAAATGTCCTGGTTTCTCTCTCCTCCTCCCACTTTTCCCCTTCTCCTCAGCTCTCTTGGGTTGCTGCAAAATGACTTCCAAGGAGTTTGCACCCATCAACTCAAAAGGGGGGAAAGGAGAGGAGAAAAGTTGCCAGGGTCTTCCTTTGCCAGGAGGCTGAGGCAAAAGCAATCTGCTGTGCCCTTCCTAGCTTGTGTGATCTTCCTCATAAAGAACTTTGGCCATTCTCACCACCTTCTGGTGTTGCTTGTCCACATGTATATTGCTTTTCCTGTCTGTGAAATGTTAGGGATATGGGAGACCACCTCTGGATCTAACTTGGGTGTGGGCCCAGTGGCCCTCAAGTCTAGAGTGTTCCCCAGAACTGTATCCCAGCCAATGGCCTGAATTATATTTTTTATTATATTGAATATTATATTGAAAGGATTCAATACAAACTGATCTGAAAGGCAGTAACGTTTTGCTTGCTTACAGAATTCAAAATTTATTTCCTGGACTGAATTCTGAAGTGATGAAATAATATTTGGGATGAACCATGTGCTTTCCTCCCATTTGCTTAGGCACTCTCTGGATGAGGGCTATTTTCTATTTCAGGTGACCTTTGCGGATGTGGCAGTATATTTCCCTGAAGATGAATGGAATCTGTTGACGAAGAAACAGAAATTTTTGTACAATTCTGTAATGATGGACAATTATGAGAATGTGGCTTCTGTAGGTAAGGAACTTGAATCCATGGCTCTTTCTATAAAGACTGAGGGTCCTTTCATACTATATTATCATGTTGCTTTGGTTCCACTAGAATTATAGAATCATAGAGTTGGAATAGACCACAAGCTCCATCCAGTTGAACCCCCTTCTGCCATGCAGGAATATACATTCAAATCACCCCCAAGAGAAGGCCATCCAGCCTCTCTTTGAAGGCCTCCAAAGAAGACGACTCCACCAAACTCTAAGGGAGTATATTTCACTGTCAAAGGGCTCTTATTGTCACAAAGTTCCTCCTAATGTTTAGGTGGAACCTCTTTCCCTGTGGCTTGCATCCATTGTGGTGTCTCCTTTTCTAGGTGTCAGCAAAAAGCAAGTCTGCTCCTTGCGCAACATGACACCCTTTCAAATATTTAAACATGGATATCATATCCACTCTTTATCTCTATTTCTCCAGGCTAAACATAACCAGATCTCTAAGCTGCTCCTCATATAACCTGATGGTTTCCAGACCCTTAACCACTTTGGTTGCCCTCCTTTGGACATGCTTCAGTTTGTCAACATCCTTTTTGAATTGTGGGGCCCAGAATTGGACACAGGATTATTCCAAGCGAGGCCTAACCAAAGCAGAATAGAGTTGCTCTATTACTTCCCTTGATCTATAAACTATTCTTGTTATGATGCACCCTAGAATCACATGTGCTTTTGTAGCTGCCTCATCACACTGTTGGCCCATGTTCAACTTGCGCTCTACTAGGAGTCCTGGAGCCCTTTCAGGAATAGTTTAATTGTGATAGCAACATCCTGTAGAATATTTGAATCTGTATTTCAGTGAGGCACTATTGCTCTCCATTTTCTAAGTATTCTAAATACTCCATCCTAAACTGCCAGTTCTAGGATTTTGTGGAAAGAAGCCATGGA
>JACSCI010001336.1:0-15504 GCA_016801065.1 Sceloporus tristichus
TGTTTTGGACCTTTCTTGGCCGCAAACTGTCCATAGCCTGCAATGCATCTCCTAATTCTGTTGGCAGTCCCTCCCTCCCAACACTTTCTCATTTCCCCCCAAAACCAACACAAACCTGGCAGATGGAAAGAGGTTTTAAAGCAGCATTTAAATCTGCCATATTTGTTTTTAAAAGACTAAATGTCCCAAATGCTATTATCAGTTTTGTAGCTATTATTACAGAAAGACATAGGTTGCAAACTCCTCAAGTACCTTTATATTCTGGAGTGAGATGGGCTTTTCCAACAGACTCACTGTGATGATCTCCGGTGGTCCAAGCAGCCAAACTGCGGCCCTGTAACAACAACAACAACATCAATAATAATAATAATAATAATAATAATAATAATAATAATGTTTTTATACCCCTCTCTTCAGCCAAAAAGCTATCAGAGGGTCTTACAAATTTTTAATTAGACATTTAGACATTATGGCTCTTAGCCCAGCAGACCCTTAACTTTCTTAAATCACGCTGCCTTCATCCAGTGAATTATAAAAGGGTTTCCCTTAACCTACATTGGGACCAGTTAAGGAACCTTATTTCTCCTTCTTTACTGATCTTCCCAAGCATCAACTGAGCCAAAACATGGAGCATTGAGAAGTAGATACTCTAAGGAGATAGTTACTATAGATAATAAAATATAACTAAAATATAAGTCATGCAAGATATTAAGAATCTTGCAGGTACAATATTTGTAAGTATATAATGTTCAATTCATAGAAGCTATTAAAAGAATAAACCTAAGCATCCAATTCTGAGACTAACTTCCAAGATCCGCTCTTTAACTCTCTCTCTCTCGATCTCCAACCGACACAATTCCCCCAACTGTCTCTTGGTCTCCCAGGCCTTATATCTCCTTCTCACAGAAGTTTCCAGAAGAACCTTTATCTTGCTCTCTGATTGGTCAAGAGAGCCTTCCATAGCAGTGATGTCACTCTGCATTTGCATAAACCTCCCTTTACTGCCTGAAGAATACCTCCATTGACTGGAGCCCTGTCATTACACTTTCCCAAGGCAAGGCTTGCACCTATTTCACAATGTTGTTCTTGGGGCCTGCCTTCCAGTTGTTTCCAGGTCTTATGGTGACCTTATGGGAGTCTCTGAAGGGGTTTTCTTGGCAGGTTCCTTCAGAGTGGGTTTCCATGGCCATCCTCTGAGGCTGAGAGAGTGAGACTTGCCCAAGGCTTCAGTTCTTTTGGAAGCTTTTTTCCTTTATCTTCTAGAAGGTGTTGCTTCTTGCTCTGAAGAATGAGAGGAACCTTCTGGCATCCAAAAGGCTAACATTGTCTGGAGTTATGTCTCATAATATGAATATATAGGATTAAAATACCTCTTCATTTATTAAAAGGTTTATAGTGCATCCCATATCATAGAATCTGATAGCTATGGCGGGTTACAGAGGGAGCCGTAGCAGCCACACCGCGCGGCTCCCGCGAGGAGCAAAAAAGGAGCTCCAAAATGGAGCTCCTTCTTGCGACGCTTCTATGACATCGCGAGGCGCCACTGGCGCATTCACGACGTCATAGGCTCCACGACACGTCTGGACACTTTGCGTCCGATATGTAAACATGGCGGCCCCCATTTGGAAGGGGCGCCGCCATGTTGTACGTATGGAATATGTACTAGGGTTAGGGGGGTGCGGAAGCACCGCTCCTTCCTAACCCTAATACGTATTCCATACGTATTTTTGGCAGTCTGTAACCCACCTATGTCTCTTAATAGCAGTTAACCAAATTAATGAGTATATAAAACAAAAACATGAAACAAGCTGGACAAGGTAATTGTTACATGGATTTGTAATTGGTTGACTGGCCGAATCCAAAGGATATTCAACAGTGGCTCCTTTTCATCCTGGAGAAAAGTGACCAGTGGAGTGTCCAGTGGGGTTCTGTTCAGGGTCCAGTGCTATTCAACATCTTTATCAATGACTTGGATGGCATCAATAGGGGCATACGTATCAAATTTGCAGATGGCACCTAATTAGGAGGAGTAGCTAATACCACAGAGAACCGGATCAAAATTCAAAATGACCTGAATAGACTAGAAAGCTGGGCCAAAGCTGACAAAATGAAATTCAACACAGAGAAATGTAAGGTACTGCAGAAAAATGAAATGCACAGGTATAAGATAGATGACACCTGGCTGAATGAAAGTGTGTGTGAAAGGGATCTAGGAGTCCAGGTAGACCACAAGTTGAACATGAGTCCACAATGCGATACGGCAGCTAACAAGGCCAATGCGATTTTTGGCTGCATCAATAGAAGTATAGTGTCTAGATCAAGAGAAGTAATAGTGCCACTCCATTCTGCTCTCTCAGGCCCCACCTGGAATATTATGTCCAGTTCTGGGTACCATAATTCAAAAAAGACATTGAGAAACTGGAGCGTGTCCAAAGGAGGGCAACTAAAATGGTGAAGTGTCTGGAAACCATGGCCTATGAGGAAAGACTTATGGAACTAGGGATGTTTAGCCTGGAGAAGAGAAGGTTAAGAGGTGATATGATAGACCTGTTTAAATACTTAGAGGGGTGTAATATTAAGGGGGGAGCAAGCTTGTTTTCTTCTGCTCCAGAGACTTGAACTCAGAGCAATGGATACAAGCTCCAGGAAAAGAGATTCCAGCTCAACATTAGGAGGATCTTCCTGACAGAAAGGGCTGGGTTTTTCTTTTTAATTTTATCTTTATTAAATTTTTCAATAATGTCTTCATCAATGCAAGTCACATGAATGCAAACTTCAATAACACACAAGACATTTGATCTTCTTTGTCTTTTTCTTCACTTCCTGCTTTAAAAGAGCTTGTGTGTGTTGCCTATCACACTTCTTTTTGTTTCTTGCAATGAAGTTATACAATCCCCTCATTGAATTATCACATTTCCCTTTTTTTAACTATATAAATGTAGCCAAGGGTCCGTTAGGGGAATTTTATTATGTTGTTATTAGTCCAAATATTGCAAGAGGGGGGCTGGCTACAAGAGCCCTCCGAGATCTTCTCCCAATGTGTATATGGAGAAGACCAGGGGATCCCAATAAATAAAGCTGAGACGGATATTAATAACTAGATGTCTAATTTATTGAAATAGGGGAAAAACACATGCGTTGTGCATACACTCACACACACACTCAGGACTCAGGAAAATCAGGGTTGGAAAATAGGAACAGATTTCAGGCGTTACTAAGGGTGATGCTTACCAGAATGTAGATTCCCTCTGGGGAGCGAATGGAGTGGTGGACAGTGAGACAAGTCTGCTCCGCAACCTGGGTTTGAGCAGCCTGGCTACCAGAACAGAGGTCTGACTGACGTGGAGTAAGTAGACCTTGCAAGTGGCACGCTGAGCAGCAAAAGTGGGGACTTTTTATAGGCCAAATCTGGCCTGAGGGCAGAGAGTTTTGGTGATTGGAACAAAGGTGTTTAATTGCTTTCTTTCACCTGGATGTCTGGATCTGATAATATCTAGGACTTAAGTTGTTCGGACAACAGACTTGAGGAGGGGTGATAGCCTCAGGGAAGGCAAACATTTTACTCTTCCTGGCTTAAAATAATCCCTTCATGCGACTTCCCAGACCTTCTAAAATGTTAATGTGAGAACTCCCTTAGGAGAGGTGTACATGTCTTATCGCCTTGCCTGTAATGGAGGACAGGCTTGGGGTCTGGCCAGGGGCCATCCAAGGGTTATCATTGATTCCAAAATTTATATAAACCAGCATGGGTAACATAAAGGGTTGTATATCTAAACATATTCTCCTAATTTTATCTAATAATCCCTATAACTTTGATTTCCTTGAAAAATATTTCTTCTCCTGCTCTCTTCACATATTTTTCTTTGTTCTTATTTATGCATAATATCAGATCAGGTTTTTATCCTCAGCCCATTTTTTCTCCCAATACGTCACTATCTGCATCCAATCCTTTTCTATTCTGTCTCTCTTCTTATCCTCCAGAGTACATGAAAGTCTATCCAACTCTCTAATCTTATTAAGTCTTAACAGCCACTCATCTATCTGTAACTTCTCCTTTGATTTCCAATATTTTGCTATCAATATCCTGGCCAGTGTTATCATGTATAGTATAATTCGCCATCGCTTCTTCTCATCCTCTGCCTTCATGAAATGTGTCATATTCAGAAGGTACAATTCCGGTCTTTTCTTGTATTTCATACCATAAATTTGCTGTATTATTCTGTGAATATCATCCCAAACCCCTTTTACCTTTTCACATTTCCACCAGATGTGGATCATCGTTCCTTTTTCTTTTTGGCAGTTCCAACAACTATCTCTTTCTATTTTAAACATCTTTTTCATTCTGACTGGAGTATAATACCACCTATTGCTGATTATTAAAGAGATTCCCTTAAATCCTGACATTTGGTGAAAGAGTTTGTTTTTCCCCAAGCTTTCTTCCATGCTTCTAATGGGATTTCATGTCCAATATTCTTTGCCCAGTCTATTATGTTTTGCTTTATTGGTTCTTTTTCTAACTCTCTATCTCTGAATAATTTATTATATTTAGCTATATTTTTATCTTCTTCTTTCATTATTAATTCATCAAATTCTGTTGTTGTATCTCAATTCCCACCGTCTTCATGTCCTCATTGAATCTATATTTCATTTGATAGTAACTATACTAATTTATTTCTTCTTTTTCCCCCCAAAATCAGTTCCTCCCTAGATTTCATACAAATTTCTTGTTTTTCATTTATTTTTATTATATCATTATATCTTAACCAATCTTTTTTTGAGTCCCATCTATTAGCAAAAGCCTCCTGAGTTGATCCCCAACCTGGTATTTTGTAATAAAATATTGCTTTTACCAATTTCCATGTTTCCAACAGGGCTCTTCGAATTGGGTTGTTATTGAAGTCTTTATTCACCAAAGCTTTATTGTACCATAGGAACGCGTGGCACCCAAATCGTATGTCTGGTCCTTCCACATTTAATGTTGTTTTATCATTTAATGTAATCCACTTCTCTAGCCATATCATGGTACATGCCCATCTATAGATGTTTATATCTGGCATGGCACATCCTCCTCCCTCTTCCTTCTCTTTTAAATTGTTCCATTTAATTCTTGTTTTACCCCCTTTCCAAATAATTTGTTTAAGTCCTTTATTCCATTGATCTATGATTCTTGGGGTTATACTAATTGGTAAATTCATAAAAAGGAATATAATCTTAGGGAGTATGGCCATTTCTATTGCATTTATTCTGCCAAGGAGGGATAAATTTAGGTTTGACCATCTATACAATTCTTTACATATCTTATTCCACATTGTTTTATAATTATTATCAAAAAGATTCATGTTGTTATTGCATAACCAGACTCCTAAATATTTTACTTTATTTGTGACTTGAAATCCCATTTTTTGTTTCAATAATTCTTTTTCTTGCTTATTCAAATTTTTTGGTATTATCATAGATTTTCCCTTGTTGATTTTAAATCCTGATAGTCTTCCGAACCAATTTAATTCACACATTAAATGTTCGGCATTATTTATCGAGTCTCCAAGAATCACAACTAGGTCGTCCGCAAAGGCTCTCACCTTTGTTTCTTCTCCCTTTATTTTAAATCCTTTTATCCTTGAATTATTTCTAATCTTATTTAACAAAAATTCAAATACAGTTATGAATAATAATGGCGAGAGCGGACATCCTTGTCTCCTTCCTCTTCTTATATTAAATTCTTTTGTTAGTTCTCTATTAATTTTTAGACAAGATGACTGGTTTTTATAACTTTCTCTCACTCTATCTTGATCCTCTTCTTTCTCTGTCTTTCTTCTTTAACCTCTCATTCTTTAACCTGAACCTTTGCTTTCCTTGATTCTTCTTGTCGTCTTCTTGTTTGTAAGTCAGTCGCTTGCTTTGCCTTTCGCCCCTTTCTTCTTAAACTCTAACACTTTCTCTCTACTCTTACATTCATAACACACACATTCCTACTTATCTATGACTTCCTCCACTTTGTGAGAAAGATCCAACTAAATGCTCTCTTATACCTTGCTCTCTCGCTTATACTTCCTCTTTCAATATCTTAACAATACTATACTTTCCAAATGTCCCAACTACTATATTGTATCTGATACGAATATCTTTGGCACAGATAATAACCACTAGGTTTTCCAGTCTTCTTTTTCTTCCTCTATAATCATTATCGTCGAGTTTCTATAATACGCTATATCGTTTTTTTATTATTTGTTTGTTTGTTTCTATACTGCTTCCTTAGTTTATCTCTTTCTCCCGCTAACAAAAATACACATTATTTTCTTATATCATGAAATTAAAAATACACAGAAGAATAACACAGTTAGGAAATTAAAGTGCAACAAGAAGTATCGTCAATAGATAATCAAATTATTTCCCCATTTCTTCCTAATGAAACCTAATACTTTCCCGAGTCTTCTGATGTAGTTTCTCCTGAATTTTCTCTCAATATGGGTGATAGTTTGTCCATCTGCAATAAATCATAGAGAGAGTTAATGCATCCTTCTGTTTCTGGTATTCCTTTTGTCTCCCATTTCCTCGCGTATAAACCCTGGCGCTAGCTAACATAGACATCCATATCCTCCCATACTTCTTATCTGTATTGTCCTCCAACATCCTTAATAACATTCATCCTGGTCTTTCTTCTGGTGTAATTTCTAGCATTGTATTTAATGCGTCTATTATCTGCCTCCAGTATTCTTTTGCTTTTCCGCATTTCCAACAACAATGAAAATAGGAGCCTGCTGCTTTTTCACATTTCCAATATAAATTACTCATTTTCTTATACATTTTGGCTATTTTTACTGGGGTTAGATGCCATCTCAAGTACATTTTCAACCAGTTTTCTCTCAAGCTTTGTGCCAATGTAAATTTGATATCTTTCTCTCATATGTTTTCCCATTTATGGTAATCAATCGCGTGTCCTATGTCCTTCGTCCAACTGAGCATTACTTCTTTCACTGTTTCTTGCTCCGTGTCCCACAATAATAATGTTTTATAAATTTTGCCCATCATACCATTTTTGTTTTTTCTAATTTCTAATATTTCTTCTAAGTCAGATCTTTTTGAATCCCTCCCCATTCTTTTAACTCACATCGTGTTCTCTCCTGAATTTGTCAATATTCAAACCAATTTGAATCAATTCCTTCAGCTTTTAACTCTTCCTGAGATTCTTCTGATCTCCCAGACAGCCTCACCTTGAAGAGCGGTGTTCCCAAGCCAAGTCTGAAGTCCAAAGGAACTTGCTCAACCCCTCCCTAAGCCAGCCCCCAATTCCCAAGTTAAGCAACACAAGCGGAGGTTGCATAGATACCAAGGTTGTCTATACTTCCCTTCCCTTCTCCCAGACAGCCTCACCTAGAAGAGCAGTGTTCCCAAGCCAGCTTCACTCCTCCATGATAACCATCTCCAGCTGCAACCCCAGCCCCTCTACAAATGCCCTCCTTCATCTAAAAGCCACTCCATCTGTCTTCCTAACATTTCCCACTACATGCTTTCTATAACCCATCACTCTACACTACCTACTATGAACTACAACTATAACTCCTACTTTAACTCTAATAACCAAACTCTAATATTTTTACTCTTTATGACAGAATCCTTATACACTGTTTCTGACACGCAATGGGCCAGTCCCAATCCTTCAGGTATACAGCACCAGTCTGAAGTGACAATTCTCCCATCTCAACTTTTCAGGCAAGGAGCATCAGCCTGAGGTTGCAATGGGCCAGTCTCAATCCTTTATCCAAGGAGCATCAGACTGAAGTCACAATGGGCCAATCTCAATGTTTGAGGCAAGAAGCATCAGCCTCAGGTTGCAATGGTCACATCTCAAACCTTCAGATAAGCAGCATTAGCCTAAATTCACAAGGGTCCCATCTCATTGCTGCAGGCAAGGAGCACCAGCATGAGGTCACAATATGTCACAAATCCCTTTATTCGTGCATTTATTCATTTAGGGATTCATGCCGTGAGGGTTTAGGTTTAAATTAGAGTTAAGATAGATGGGATTTATGGTGGGTTAAAATAATATGTTTTAATATGTGCTTTAATAGAAGGTACTAGAAAGAGGCAGGGAGATCTTGGCTAAAGAATTTGATTGTTTGCTAGGATTGGAATGTGTGGGAATCATTCTTCTAACAGAGGCTTGAGTTTAAAAGACTGGTCTCTGTAAAAGGAGAGGGAACAGAGAGAGTTATTGGTATTTTTATATTGTATTATGTTGTTATGGGTTTATGCTTATTATATTTTCATATGGTATCATATTAGATTGGGATTGATGGGATTTCATTATATACTGCTTCTGTTTGACAGCCTTTACATGTACTTAGTGACCAAGAAGTGTCTTCATTCAAACAATCAAAAATGCATGGTAGAGTGGCCATACATGTTATTCTATACATGCAAGTAGAAATGTTCTACAAAATAAAAATTATCTCAGTTAAAAACAATGAAAATACATTGCTGTGTAAACTTTCAGCACTTGGCAAATAAAGCTTCACAGTAATAATAATAATAATAATAATATCCAGGCAGAGAGTGTTGATATACATGGTTGCTTGATGATCCATCAGCAATGGTAAGTTTTGAGTGGCAAATTGTGCAGTACTATAAACAAATTCTAATATTATTTAAATTCTGAATATGAAATAATTTCTCAAATGCATAACAGATTACAGATGAAAAAGAACAGAATTCCTGAAATCCAGAAATGATCCCTTTTTTAACATGCTGGAGGGAGAACAGTTGTTGCAAAATAATTGTACCAGCCAGCAATGAAAACCATGGTCAACATTACACATAAACCCACTTCCTCAGATGTAATTTTGGCTTAGTTAACACTCTTCTTTGGGCTGCTCATGCTTTTCAAAGGATCTATTTGCATATTAGCCAGCATGCTGCCAATCCCCAGCACACCCTCCATGGATGTCTATAGTTTGGGAAACTCCGCCTTGCATGCATTTCTACATGGCCCCCTCCCTTTCTCCCAAAATGGAAGAGACCTTCAGGGGACACTGGGGAGGGAAGGGGTTTTTTCTATTTCTTTTCTTTCACCAGAATGTGAGGCTGGGAAGTTCCCCGCCCCTTTTTGTGCAGGCCGAAATATACTGTCATCCTTGTAGGTCACACAGTATGAGAACAGGGTCATATTGACCAGCGGTCTTCTGGCAGCCCAGTGGGGCATCTCATGAGAGGCTTTACTGGTGCTCCAGAATACTGTCCGCTGAAAGGAACTCCTTTCCTGTCTGTGTCACCTACAAGGATAACAACATACAGCGGCATGTCGAGCTCCCATCACAGGAGCCACGACTGAGCAATTTGGCATCAAAAGCACCCTAGACCCCACACATTTCCACTGTCTTTCGTGTCATGGCGAGAATCGCCGTTCCTTGCTCTATGACATCTCTTTCTATGGCGGATCCTATACCGTTTGTCCTGGTGCCAGCAACCCGCTCCTTTTGCTGTTATGAGCTCGTTTTGTCCAAAAATTAAAGCTATTTTGCATATATTTCCCAGCATTCCAGCACCCCTCATCCATTATGGCCTCCATGGCTTCAGTACCCAAAACCCGGCCATCCAATAGTCTCCTTGTCCCCGTACATGTGACCCCGAACAACCAATCCCCAGTCTAAATTCGCCCCTAAATGCCTCCCTATCCTCTGTCAATCATCTGCAGGGGGAGGAGAAGCCCCAAAGCCGAGCTGGAAAAAGCCCCATCTGTCATAAGCACGCAGGGAGCCCAGCCCCAAATCCCCAGAGCCCAAAAGAGGTTTTAAAAAGACAAAAAACACATAAACCTTCAGGTCCCCCCCCTCAGAAAATTCCCCCCCTTTTCCTTGTGCAGCCCTCGGTCTCGCTGCATCCGCGGACCCCAGATGTCCTTTAAACACCAGCCCCCTGATATCATGGTGTATTGTGCCAACACACAACAGAGATGGGTCACTTACACAACTCCAGAGATAAATATGTCTAGACACATTGCAATATGCTGGCGACAGAAGTCACTCTGTGACAATTCCGGAGACACTTGTATCCTCTGCTTTTGCGACATGCAACCTGTGATACTTAGTGCTATGCATTATGTCTATGTCATGACTCCATTTCTGCTTTTTTTTGCCCGTGCACAGAAAAAAAAACCTCACACGTGTGTGTGTATGCAGAGAATAGGATAAAATCCTTTTCTCTAAGACGGGGGCACGTCATACATGGGAGAGCAAAGAAAAAATTAGTACACTCTAGGACTTTGGAGGACTAAAAGAGAAGGGCATTCTTTCAGCCAATCAGGAGACGGAGAATGAGGGAACGGATTTGGGAACGGATAAGAATACCGCACACACTTCTCTTGGAACGTTTTCATCACGTTTCAGCTCTCTGGGAACACATTCAGAACACATTCAAATCCGTTCCCTCCTGGAACACATTTGGAACACATTTAAGCGTTCTGAGAACCCGATTGGAACACATACGTGCGGTATACTCAAATGCGTTCCGTTCTCATCACGTGATCAGAACGTTCTCAGAACGCAGTGCGATAATCTCCTTTGTGTGTCTTTTGTGTGTTTCATACAGTTGTGCTCCTTCTAGGGATCATGGGTTTTAAAAGGGATCAGAAATGGGGAGGATAGCTTTAATACAAGCCTTATTATTATTATTATTATTATTATTATTATTCACAAACATCAGGCTTTGGCTCCTATCCCTTTTTTAAAAAATAATTGTTTCAATAACTGTCCAATACTTTAATGGCATTTTATCTTGGATGGGAGTGTTAGGAAGGGTTTGGGACATAATGAAAGATGTTGTTATTCCACTCCATCAGGTTCAAAGGGGAAATCTGGGAGTCCTCCAGGTCCGAGCAGAATTCCAGGTAACAGGCATTCAGCCAACATTCAAGGCAAGAGCAAGGTGTCTCCCAAGCACCACGGATGGTTCTCAACCATGCTGGACCGAGGGAGGTGCTGGGATATTTCTAACCCATCTGGGTCTTGCATGATCTAGCTGTTGGCTTCCTACTTAGCCACAGAGAATGCCCTTGTCTCTCTTTTTCTTGGGGTCTCTCTGTGGGAGTAGGCCCCAGTCAATCTGGCTCAGGAGGAGGGAAACCTTGCTGCTGGGAACCTGACCCTGGGACTGGCTGCAGGCTCACCTCCGGAGGATCTGGACAGTGGCTGCAGCCCTGGCTTGTCCCTGGGATCTCAGCCTCCACCTCAGACTCAGAGGACAGGCTTCGCTCCTGGCAGCAGGGCATGGCAAGCCCTCACCTGGAGTGCCACCTTCATTTCAGACCCCAAAGGGGGAAAGTTCCCAGAGACCTTCCCTGCAGAATCTTGTAGGGCCAATTGGCTGTGAGGTTTGAGGTGTTTCTGGTGAGATGCAGTTGTAGGGTAACATATTTGGAAGGCACCCATTTGGGGAAGAGCAAGAGAGAGGGAGGTGTGGCGGAGAACAGGAGCCGGAATCACCTGTTCCTCTGGATAGAACTGGATTGCAGCTCCCAGCAGCTTCTAGCAAGCATGGCCAATTGTGAGGGAGAGTGGGAGTTGCAGTCCATCAACATCTGAAAATCTACCTGATTCCCATCCCAGTTGGAAAGGTTGGGTTGCTTATAAGGAGTTTGTGGGGGGTGGCTTGCCCCCAAATTAGTTGGGCAATCAGCTCAGAACTGGCATCTCTGCCAGGATGGTGTTCCTGCCACCCTCACGCTTGACCTCGCCTGAGCCAGGGAAGAGCTGCCACACTCAGAGGCATTCCTAGTATATTAGTGCAAATCATTCATCAATCATCCCTCTCTTCCACAGCCTTTTTGGGTCCAGCGGAACTGCTGGACAAGCAGAAGAGGGCAAGGCTTGCTTTCTCTTGCCAGACCCATAACTTCAGCACCCCTTTCCAGCAGCGCACTAGGTGACGCCCCCCGCACTCTCCTGGCAATGCCCATGGCCATCTTTCTGGCCTGGGCCAGTCAGGCCCTGGGCCATCTCCCTTCCTGATCTCTCACACCAAGTTATAGTCGGTGCCCTGACTGAGGTTCTTTGGCCAGTGCTGGAGGAAATGCTTGCCTTTGCGTGGAATGGGAATCTCTGGCTTCAATTATCTTCTTCAAGAAGAATATCTGAAGATTCTGAGGAAGTCAGTGAGCATGTGAAATAAAAGTACTGTCAGTCCTCGGTATACGCTGGGGTTTGGTTCCAGGACCCACGGTGGATGCCAAAACCCATGCATGCTCAAGTTACAGCGGACCCTTGTTATACGCTGGGGTTTGGTTCCAAGATCCCCTGTGTATTACAAAATCTGTGTATGTTCAAGTGCCATTCAATACAATGACAAAGCAAAATGGTGTCCCTTATAAAAAATGGAAAATCAAGGTCTGATATTTGAAATTTATACTTATTTAAAACATTTTCAAACCGTGTATCCTTGAATCTGTGTTTAAAATAATCCGTGTATAAGAAGGGCCGACTGTACCTTAAATACAAGGGCATACTAAAATAGTGTCCCTTAAATAAAATAAAAGGAGTTACTTTTTGGAACTGATAAATTTTGAAAATATTTTCAAGGTCTGGATGCTTGAATCCATGAACAAACATCTGTGGAAATTAGCTGGGAAACCAAGCAGTCCCAGATTGCAAGCAGACCTCTAGAAATTCCCTCAACAGCTGGTCCAGAAGCAGTCTAATTTCATGTTATCTAAGCAGAAAGGCAGACTAGTCCATCTTCTGTGATTAAGCTGGAGCCACGTCTAGCCAGCAAGAAAGGTCTGAAAGAGAAACAGCATGGTGCCATGGACTGAGGGCTGGACTAGGACCGGGAGGCCAGGATTCGAATCCTCACTCAGCCTTGGAAATCCATGGGTGAGCTTGCATATATCACACTCTCTCAGCCTCAAAGAAAGGCTCTTCTGAATAAATATGGACATAAAAGAGATCCCTACAACTATTATACAGTGGTTTGCGTATTGGCCTAGTACTCTGAGAAACCAAAGTTTAAATCCCCACTCGGCCATAGAAACTCACTGGCTGCCCTTGGGCAAGTTACACTTTCTCAGTCTCAGAAGAAGGCAATGGTAGCAAGATTTTTACTAGAGGACCTCAAGGTGTGGGGCGGATTGTATGGGAGAAGGTGATCCCGTAAGTAAGGTTATAACAAAGACCTTGTACTGTGCCCTGAAATTAATAGGCAGCCAATCAAGAGATTTTAATATAGGTGTGATATGGTCACCTCTAGATCTTCCAGTGACCACTCTGGCAGCCATATTTTGGATTAGATGAATTTTCCAGACTTGGTACAAGGGTAGCTTAGGTAGAGCGCATTACAGAAGTCAAGACATGAGGTTACCAGAGCATGAATGATAGTTTTCGGGTCTACAGGTTCCAGAAAGGGGCGCAGTTGGCATATCAACCAAAGCTGATAACAGGCACTCCTGGCCATCGCATCTATCTGAACTCACATCTGGAGCAACGGATTCAGGAGCACCCCCAAGCTGCAAACACAGTCCTTTAGGGGAAGTGTGACCCCATCCAGGACCAGTTGACAAATCTCCATACCTGGATTAGGATCTCCATCAAGTACCTCGGTCTTATCTGGATTCAGTTTTAATCTGTTTCTCTTCATCCAGCACATTACTGCCCCAAGACATTCATTCAGAGGGGAGATGCCTTCCTTGGTTGATGCAGAGGTCAGGGGCATGAAGAGATATAGTTGGGTGTCATCAGCGTACTGATAGCACTCCACTCCATGTCTCCAGATGATCTCTCCCAGTGGTTTCATGTAGATGTTAAACAGCATTAGTGACAAGATAATGCCCTGAGGAACACCAAATTTAAACTCCCTTTGAAAGGAACAACTGTCCCCAAGCATCTCTGTCTGGAATCTGCTTGAGAGATAGGATTGCCCCCGTAATGCATTGCCCCCGATCCCCAATTCCCTCAGGCTTTCCAGAACGATACCATGGTTGATGGTATTGAAATCCACTGAGAGATCCAAAAGCTTCAACAGGGTCACAGTTCATCTGTCGGCGTTCAAGCAAAGATCATCTACTAAGGCAACTATAGCATTCCCGGCTCCGTATCCCGTCTTGAAGCCAGTTTGAAATGGGTCTAGATAATCTGATTCTTCCAAGAATGCTTTGAGTTGAAGAACAACTTCCTTCTCAAGCACCTTGCTTAGAAATGGAAGATGGATCTGTAATTGTTCATGTCCAAGGGATCTAGGGAGGGCTTTTCCAGAAGACAATGAACCACCGCTTCTTTTAAGCAAGATGGAAAATAGCCCTCCCTAAGAGATTCATCTATGATACATCTCAGGTGAGTCCTAAGTGCATCTCCTACTTGGAGGACTAGCCATGAAGGGCAAGGGTTGAGAGGGCAAGTTGTCTTCTTCACACTTCCAAGGAGCTTGTCCACATCCTCAATACTCAGATTCAAATTGATCCAGTATGATCTTATTCACTGAGTTACTGGACACCTCACCTATAGCCTCTACAATAATGTCTGCCTCTGGAAGAAGGGAAGGAGTACGCCCTTCCTTCCTTCCTTCCTTCCTTCCTTCCTTCCATCTTTCCTTCCGGAATGGAGCCCAAGCTGCGGAGCTAGACTCAGGAGAGAAAGGCTGGGAAGACTCTGCATTGTCCATATAGCTCTTTCTCTCTCAGTATATGTGTGTGTGTGTGTGTGTGTTTGCCTCTGCTTTTCTTATGGCTGTGAATGGAGGTGAGGACTGAGGAGAGAAGAAAGTGTCAATTTTGTGCAAATGCAGAACTTCTGTGCATCAAAGAGTCCAGTGTGTTGAAATAGCAAAGAACTTTATTAAGAACACATAGAAGGAATTCAGTGTTTAAGCCAGAACTGCCCACTCCAAGCCAAACTATACATTAAAACCCAAAACCTAAAACACCACCCTCTTCCCAACCTAGCCCCCATCTCCAATTCCTACAGTCTATGCCCCACAGGTAACAAGACCCCCTTTGCCACCCCCAGAAACTAACCCCCTTCCTGTTAATATCATTCCCATAACTATTTGAGCCAGCTGCAACAAATCCCACCCCTCTATTTAGCTAATCTATACTACAATCTCCAGTCAAATTTATAAACTATGATCTATACTAACAGCAATGAAAACCTAAACTTAACAAAATATAACTTTAAAATATAAACAGACTTATCCACAGACAAACCACAGACATATGGATAGACAACCCTTAGAAACAAAACCATAAGGGCCTTTTCACTGCTGGATTGAAAATATATTTTCTATATTAATTCTTGAAAAAATAATGTTAGTTCACTTCTGGGATTTGTGTGGCTTCTCTCCTGTGTGGCCTCTCTGGTGTGTCACTAGGCTTGACTTCCGAGAAAAACATTTCCCACAATGCTGGCATTTGTAGGGCTTTTCTCCTGTGTGAGATCTCTGATGTATCACTAGGTATGACTTTGAAGAAAAACATTTCCCACAATGTTGGCATTTGTATGGCTTTGCTCCTGTGTGGACTCTCTG
>JACSCI010001337.1:0-17398 GCA_016801065.1 Sceloporus tristichus
GTCCCCGAGGAGGCCAGGAAAGAGGCGAGGGGCTCGCCGGCGAGCGCTGCGGCCTCGCCTCCTTCCTGGCCTCCGCGGGGACCAGGAAGGAGGCGAGCAGGCCGGCGGCGATAGCCGGGGCTTCACCTCCTTCTTGGCCCCCGCGGAGGCCAGGAAGGAGGGAGGAGGCTGCAGGGAGGCGGGGAGGTTGGCGCGGCTGCGCCCAAGAGGCGCCGCCTCCCTGCAGCCTCCTCCGCCTCAGGCCTCGCTGCCCTCCTTTTCCTCTGCGCGACCATGCATGGTGGAGGAGGAGGAGGGCAGCGAGGCCCCAGGGTTGCCTTGCAACCCCGCTACAACCGGGCTTGTCCCGGTTTTTGGCTGCACCCGTGCCGTGACCGGGCAGGTGCAGCCAAAACCGGGAAAAAAACCCGGTTGCAACCGGGTTATGGCAACCCTATGTGTGAGTTTAAAGGCTTTCTCACATGAGGCAGGTAAATCACAATTGCAACAAACCAATAGCATCTTCAGTTGGGGCTTATCACATGACATCATTCCTATTCTGTTGTTCTCCAGTGGAAGACCATTTGGAAAGTGCTTCATTTTATTAACACAACAAATCTGTTAATAATCTCTTTTCCCTGTACTGTTCTGCTATGCAGTGATGCCGGACCTCTGGCACGCGTGCCAGAGGTGGCACTCAGAGCCCTCTCTGTGGGCACACATGCTGTCACCCCAGCACAGAGTTTGTCAGAGTTTCTTACTAGAAAGCCAGAGGGACGTGGCACTTTGCAATAAATAAGTGGGGTCTGGGTTGCAGTTTGGGCACTCGGTCTGTAAAAAGTTCTCCATCACTGTGTTATGGTTTCCTTTCTGTGATTTCTTTTCAACTGGCAAACTAACTGAGAAATTTTAAAAAATAAAAACAAATCCCATATTAGAAAAAAATAAAACCTGTAGTAAAAGGGGCAGCCTTACTCAGCAGGTTGGCCCAGTTGCTGTGCCAGGGGAGCAGCGACTCCTCGGAGGCCGCCTGGTGGGTTGCAGTCCTGGCATGCTGTGCGGGGGACTGCTGGGACTGCGATTGGCTGTCCAGGGCAGGAAGGGGAGGCTTTGCTCCTGGCGCCATGACTACAAGTCCCAGAGGGTGCTGGGACAGGAAGGGCCCCCTCATTGGGCAGCGTCAGCAGCAGTGCCACTCAGGATTGTTTGGGAGTCCAGGTAGACGGGATTTCTGCACCATCCTGGCCCCTCATTGGTCCAGCGGCGCAGGGCCGGCTCTAGATATTTGGCCACCCTAGGCGAGAAATATTTTGGCGCCCCCTCGTACCCCCTCAAAATGTAGGGAAAATGTAGGACATGATGTACGACAAAATGTAGAACAAATTGTAGGATATTCAAAAAATGGAGAACACAACCAACTAAAAGCCAAAAACATTAATAAAAAACAATATAAATTCACGTTTCTCAGTCATGCTCAAAATGGAGAACATTTTGATATTCTTCCTGGATAGGAGGTTGGGATATAGCTTTGTGTGTTTTGTGTGTTGGACTAGGAGGAACTTCCTGACAGAAAGGGCTGTTCGACAGTGGAACAAATTCCCTCAATGGAGACTGGTGGAGTCTCCTTCCTTGAAGGTCTTTAAACAGAGGCTGGATGGCCATCTGTCAATAGGGATGCTTTGACTGAGAGTTCCTGCATGGCAGAAGGGGTTGGACTGGATGGCCCTTGTGGTCTCTTCAAACTGTACGATTCTATAATTCATGACTCTGGAGACCAGGATTCGATGAAAATTTGATTCTCTCCAACAGAGCAGGCTAAATATCTTACAATACTATCTGCATCACTTTAATTCAGGCTGCTATCACACTGGAGAATCAATATTATTTTATACGACTTTAAGACATTAATGCTAGCGCTATGGAATTCGTAGTTTGCAACTGCACCAGAGTTGCTACAGACAAGGCTAAATATCTCTCAACATTATTTGCATCACTTCAATTCAAGCTGCTATCACACTGGAGAATCAATATTGTTTTATACGACTTTAACACATTAATGCTAGCACTATGGAATTCGTAGTTTGCAATTGCACCAGAGGAGCTGCAGACAAGGCTAAATACAGTGGTGCCTCGGGTTACGAAATTAATTCGTTCCGCGGCCGCTTTCGTAACCCGAAAAGCCTTCGTAAGCCGAATTGCCATAGGCGCTAATGGGGAAAAGCCGCGATTCCGTGCGAAAAAGCCGAAAAAAGCACCAAAAGTTTTTTCGTAACCCGAAAAAACATTCGTAACCCGAAACAATGATTCCCTATGGGATTTTTTCGTATCCCGAAAATTTCGTAACCTGGGTATTTCGTATCCCGAGGTACCACTGTATCTCTCAACATTATTTTCATCACTTTAATTCAGGCTGCTATCTGTCAGAGTGCGGGACCAGAATCCTGGACAATCAACCAATCAGCTTAATTGATAAATCAACAGTACTTTATTGATGGTTCCAGAATCGGAATTCCACATCACTCAGCATCATAGCTGAGACTGACCCCTCCCAACCAACCCAATGCATAAATCCCCCTTAGCAAACCTACTCCTCCCTTCAGCAAAAGCCTGCACTAGCAAAACCCCTCCCATTTCTCCCTGGTTCCCATCCACCACAACTAGGGTTGCCATAATTGTCCACTTTTACCAGGGACAAAATGTGGAACAAATTCAAGACCAAACTGTAGGACAACTGCAGGACAAAACTCAGCCCAAAATGTAGGACATTGAAGAAAAATGGTGGACCTTAAATGTCCTACATTTTGAGCTGAGTTTTGTCCTGCAGTTGCCCTACAGTTTGGTCTTGAATTTGTCCTACATTTTGTCCCTGGTAAAAGTGGACAATTATGGCAGCCCTAAACAACTCCTCCCTCCCTAGCTCATCTCCCCAACCTAGAGACTGCATTCCAAACCTCTGAGAACCAGGCCTTCAAGGCCACCCGATAAGCACCACCTGGAGCTAACAGTTACAACCCAGCTTTCCCTCTACAAGCCCAGCTAAGCTTACCCTAGCCCCCCATTATCCACAACCACTATATATCTGGTAGAATACACCAGGATTCTAACACTATCATACTGGAGAATCAATATCGTTTTATACAACTTTAACACATTAATGCTAGGAATTCGTAGTTTGCCATTGCACCAGAGGAGCTACAGATAGGGTTGCCGTAACTATCTACCTCCAAACCGGGACAAATGTAAAAAAAAAAAAAAAAAAAAAAAGGTTGGACAATGTAGGACATATTTTGTAAATGGAGGGCACGAACAACTAAAAAATAAACAATTAATAAATTCAAAAAGCATATAAATGCATGCTTCTTAGACATGCTCAAAATGGAGGACATTTTTGACATTCTTCTTGGTCCTGGATAGAAGTTTGGGATGTAGTTTTGTGGGGAGGACTAGGACTCTGGAGACCAGGGTTCATTTCCCTGCCTATTGGGTGACCTCAAGCTCAAGCAAGTCACACTCTCTCAGCCTCCTCTGAGGAAAGCCATGGCAAAACTCCTCTGAACAAACCTTGCCAAGCAAACCCCAGGATAGGTTTGCTTTAGGGTCACCATAAGCGGGAAACAACTTGAAGGTACACAAAAACAAATAATAAATAAATAAATAATGACTGAGTACTGTACCTTTAAGTGCAGTGGAGGTTCTAGCATTGTGTAGTGGCCTGAGTATTGGACTAGGAAAATGTGAGACCAGGGTTCAAATCCCAGCTTGGCCATGGAAGTGCACTGGATGATTTTGGGCAGCAAATCACACTCTTTCAGCCACTCAGGGGAAGGTAAAGACAACCCTCCCCCCCCGGAAGAAACTTGCCAAGGAAACTGCTTAGGGTTGCCATAAGTTGGAAAGGAGCTGAAGGCAGACAGCAACAATAACAGCAGAAAAGGAAGAAGGGGGGAGAAGAAAAATTAAGGAGAAGAAGAAACAAGAAAAGGAGAAAGAGGAAGAATAGGAAAAAGGAGATAAAAATATGAGGAGGAGGAGGAAGAGGAGAAGGAAGAAGCTGGCTAGGATCACCACTGGGGTTAAGGCAGCTCATCACCATATCTGTCTCACAAAGGGCATCAAGCATGACCTTGCAGTCTGGGAAGAGGTCTTAAAACAATACAATGGCAAACACTCCTGGGACTTGGGCCAAGGCCTGCAAGTTCACTTGGATGCTGCTGAGAGTCTTGGCTTTGAAATCTTCCTCCAAGGTCATTTGTGCTCCCAAAGATGGCACAGGGAGGGATCCTGCACAACTTCACTTTCCTAGAGTTATTGCCCAATAAGGTGGTGTGCTTCTGTTGTGACAACCAGGCAGTTGTCAAGATCCTCAACCACTAAAGCTCCAGGTCAGAGTGGGTCATGCAGTTAGACATTTCATGCTTCCCTGTCTCCACTGGAACATCACTTACAAGGTCTGTTATGTCCTCTTGTTATTTGTTGCTTTTCTCTGAACTCAATCCAATTTGCTTATATCTTTCCTAAAAGGAAGCATCTACCCAATTAATAAAAGACAGAACTTCAGAAAATTTTAGCAGGTTGGTGTTAAAGTTTTTAAAGGAAAGGTGGGGAATGCTGGCAGTTTTGGGACTTAAGAATGAATAAATTGATAGCTCTAAATGTTTCGGATTCGAAAAGACTGACTTTACAACGTTAATTTATAAGTGTATATGTTTAAATAAGAAATAAAAATTAATAGAGTCTCAGTATTATTCGCTGCTGCCTTTTTGGGGGAAGGTGATCGAGAGAGTGGTTGCCTCCCAGCTCCAAGTGATCTTGGATGAAACTGATTTTCTGGACCCATTTCAAACTGGCTTCAGGACGGGCTGTGGAGTTGAGACTGCCATGGTCGCTTTAGTCGATGATCTCAATCTGGGCATGGACAGCGGAAGCGTGTCCCTGTTAGTGCTTTTGGACATCTCAGCGGCTTTCGATACCATCGACCATGGTATCCTTCTGGAACGCCTGAGGGAGTTGGTATTGGGGGCACTGCGCTCCAGTGGTTTCGTTCCTACCTCTCGGGTAGATTCCAGATGGTGCAGCTGGGGGACTCCTGCTCTGATAAGAGGAAACTTACATCTGGTGTCCCTCAAGGAGCTATTTTGTCCCCCATGCTATTTAATATCTACATGAAATCGCTGAGTGAGATCATCTGGAGACAGGGGGCACAGTGTTATCAATATGCTGATGACACCCAGATATGTTTCTCTGTGTCTCCAACTGATGTAGTGACTAGGGATGGCATCTCTCCGCTAAATGCCTGCTTGGAGTCGGTAATGGGCCGGATGAGGGAAAACAAACTCAGTTTGAATCCAGAGAAAACGGAAGCACTAGTGATAGGCTCCCCGGGCCCGGGGAGTGAAATTTTTCCACCTGTCCTGAATGAGGTCACACTCCCTCTGAAGGATTCAATTCACAGATTGGGAGTGCTTCTGGACTCATCGCTCCAACTGACATCTCAAGTGGATGCGACGGTCGGAAGCGCTTGCTATCAGCTCTGGCTGATATGCCAGCTGCGTCCCTGCCTGGGCCGGGGGGACCTTGAAAGGGTGGTACATGCTCTGGTAACCTCTCGATTGGATTTCTGTAATGCGCTCTATGTGGGGCAACCCTTGTACCAAACTCGGAAGCTTCAATTAGTGCAAAACATGGCTGCTAGATTGGTTACTGGTTGCTCCAGAGCTGATCATATAACACCTGTTCTACAAGATCTTCACTGGCTGCCTATTCGCTTCCGAGCGCAATACAAGGTGTTGGTAATTACCTATAAAGCCTTATATGGCTCGGGCCCAGGTTACTTGAAGGACCGCATCTCCCCATACAATCCGCCCTGCACACTCAGGTCAGCCAGGAAGAATCTGTTGGTAGTTCCAACTGCGAAATATGTATCTACCTCGCAGAGAGCCTTTTCTATTACGGCTCCAAAAATTTGGAACACCCTTCCCAATGAGCTCCGCTCCATCACCTCCCTAGATCTCTTTAAAAAGAGACTCAAGACCTACTTCTTTCATCAAGCTTTCCCCCATGCTCACTGTTGTTCCCCCCCAGATATATGTGCATCTTGGATTGGGCCATTGGCTTAACCGGTTTTAACTTGGTTAATTGGTTTTAACTGTACCTGCAATTTACACAGTTTTAATGTTTAATCGTTACTTTATTGTTGTATTCTCATGTTATGTACACCGCTTTGATCAATGTGGGAAAATGGTCAATAAATAAAATTATTATTATTATTATTATTATTATTATTATTATTATTATATGTGGCCAGGGAAGGAGAGGAGCAGAGAAAGCAAAAAGAGGCTGTGCGCAAGAGGGCACAAGTGATTGCAGCAGTGTTCCAGGGCAATGATAGAGGGAATGCGAAAGGAAGTCGAGGAGGAAATAGAGGAGGACAAGGCAGAGGAAGAAGAGGAAGTGGTTACCCACTTCCCAATGGTTGAAGGATTTGTTATCAATAAGGTTTATTATGTTGTTATTATTTCTAATAATAATGATGATTGTGTCATGCATAATATCGTGCATGAGGTCAGCAGTAGAAACCATTACTCAAAAGGTGATGAGAAAAAGTACGATAGCAGTAACCAAAACGATGTATGCACAACTCCTAGACGAACGACCTATGGAAATGTATACAGGAATAAGTAGACCAAAACAAAAGATATATGATGATGTTGAATAAAATAAGTGCTTACTTGTTTGCTTAACTCGCTGCACAAGTAACAAAAAGAAGGGGGGAATGAAGGAAAGCTAAGTAAATTAAGAAAAATGGCACTCCTCTTGTTTTCCTGTAAGGCAGTTGTATAAAGCTATGCCACATAGGCACTAAATGCTGACTGCCACATCAGCAACACAAACCTGTGTGATGAATTTGTGCACGTATACAACTAATCAGTGCCTGACTTACCATGTCAAACAATAACCCATCATGTTAAAGGTCAATTGTGTGATACTGAAGAATCTCCTGCTAGTTAGACATAAAAGTTAAATCGTATTCTTCCCCTCAGGAAACTATAAAGTTAACTATTACTGAGTATACAATTATCCTACATTTGTTACTTGTTTGTCTCTGACTATAAAAAGTTTGGAACTGTGCTAATAGGCGCGACAGTTTTTCTTTAGTACTTCTTGGTGCTGAACTGTTCGCCTCAGCTGAATAAAACTTGTATTTTGCTTTGGACCAGATTTGATCTCCCCTGACTCCTTTGTGAAAAGCTCCGACCTCCATGAACCCCAGTTTCTAACAAGAGGAGATTGCAAGCATCCCCATAGCAAAGCTACCCCCCCCCCCAGATGCAGACCCATAGTGATCTCCTTTGCCTCCTTTTAAACTGTTTTTGGATTGATTCCTATGGGGAAAGGATGAGGATGGAGAGAGAGAGAGAGAGAGAGGAAATTGCAAGCACCCCCATAGCAAAGCAAACCCCCCCCCCCAGATGCAGACCCATAGTGATCGCCTCTGTCTCCTTTTAAGCTGTTTTTGCATTGATTCTTATGGCGAAGGGAAGTTAAGCTCAGGAAAGGAAGCTCCAAGCCCCATGCCTCCCATCTTCCTGTTTCCTGGGAACAGCGCCAACTTCCTCTCCCGAGCCAAATTGCAGAGGAGGAAGGGAGAATGTTTCCCTGGCGCTAGAACTCATCCCCAAAGCCTCCCCGCTGCCATGAGAGTGCTTCTCCGCTTGGCTGACATCAACTGAAGGTTAAAAAAAAAATCCCTTCATTTCAGTCCGCATATGCTCAAATCAGCGTATACCAAATCCACGTATAACGAGGGCAGACTGTGTACTGCTTAGTTTAAATAAAGCCATTCCTTATTATACAGTTGATCCACGGGCTTGCCATCCATGGATCCAAGCATCCGTGAATGGCCACACCGCCATTAGGGACAGCCCCCATTTGTCCTGTGGTGGCATGTGCACACAGCCATGCTGCCATTCAGTTCCGTTGTCTCCAATTGCGGCCTGGCCACATGGGCATGCTGCCGTTGGGGACAATGTGGGCTTGAGCATCCGTGGATTTTGGTATCTATGGGGCGGGGGATCCAGAACAGATCCCCTGCAGATACCAAGGACCAACTGTATATTGATTGCTCATAACCTTTGTTTCATATACCTGCTAAGTTATGCTGAGTTGTAACTGCTTACATTTTGCAAAAAGAAGTGCCAGGGACAGCAAGAACTGCTGTTTCTAGATAACATCTAGTTTCCTAGAAACATTCATTCCAAATAAACGCTTTGCTGGCATGGTCATTCAGATCTGCAAGCTTAGTGATAAAGAATTTGCAAACATAAAACACAGTTTTGCTCATTCCATTCTAGCTTGTACAGTGACTGTTAAACTACAAAAAGCTATGTCTTTTCAATAAAAGGTGTTCATCTTGTCTCAACCTAAAGATTCTCAGTAACAGCTGATGTTCCCTTTGATAAAAGAGAAATTTTGTTTATTTTCATTCATCCTGGGTTCAGGATCCATCCTGAGCTCCCCTCCATATCTTACATGGGCAAGATACGATAAATTGATATCTCACTTTAACTCTTACATCTGTGTGGAGTATCACTGGCTTGAAAGGCTGCTTGGGAAAGTATGAAGATGAGCTGTTATTCCTCCACAGCCTTGCTTTCTGCTTTTTTGGCTTGAAAGCTTGCTGCTCCTCCACATCTAACTTCCTTTACACTTTCAGCAAAGAAGAACTCCTGTTCTTTGCCATTTCCTTTAATAGATCACTGCTGGAAAGAGAAAGGCTAGTCCTCTCCAGGCCTAATTGATTGGTGTGAATTTTCTCTGGGGAGGAAAGAGGGAGAGGAAAGTGGGGAGATCGATAAGGAAAAAAAATTAATGTGAAAGATGGCAAAATGTATTTATTCCCCTCCTAAATATTTAAATAATTTGTGCAAAGGTCCTGTTCTTCAGGTACACTAAGTGTAATCCTAGGTATGATTATTGAAGGGTGTAGGAAAGATAACATGCAAAGTGGAGAAAGCCAGTCTGTGTTCTCTCTCTCTCTCTCTCTCTCTCTCACACACACACACACACCCTTTGCCTCTGCTTCCTTTCCCTGTTCACTGTACCTTTCCTAAACAGTCCTCAAACTTTCTCTCACCCAGGAGTTTATCACACGGGAGGAATTTCTCTTAATTTCAAATGAAAAGAAAGTGGGGCCAGAACGCATTCACGCGAATTCACTAGTTCAGCGAATTTATGTGAATTTGAATTGCGTTTGAACTGACTTCCCATTGCCCGAAAATAGCTTGCCATTGCCCGAAATTGTGTGTGGTAGTCTATCACGTAATAACATGAAACACCATGATTGCGTTCGGACTGACTTCCATTGCCCAAAATTGCATGTGGTAGTCAATCACACAATAATGTTAAACCCCGAGATTGCATTTGGATTGCCATTGGATTATACTTCCAATTTCCCTTGTCTGATAAACTCCCTAATAATTTCAATTTAACATCAAAGGTTGAAAAGCTGATAGCCCATTGATGCAAGGTTTCTCTGTGACCTGTCATCAATCTCAGTGATAAAAATATTGACAAGTATTGGCCCCAGGACAGAACCCAGAAGCACTCAACTCAAGACTTCCCTCCAATTTGATGTGACCACTTTTTTATGACCTGCTACTGTTGGTTAGCTATGTTGCACAGCCCACCTACATCACTCAGGGGTGTAAATTCCTGGGAAGATGGAAAGACTGTGTGGTGTCTGTCTCTGCCTATTAGTGAGGGAATACTACAGAAGCAAAGTATAAAGAGGCCAAAGGAAGACATATGGGATGTGTGTGTATAGAAAAACTAATGAGATGGTGGAAAAAAAGACAAAGAAAGACAGTGTGCAATGTAGTGGGGGCAAAATGGACCAGTTAATAGAAAAGGGATTTCAGTGTCTTCAAATATTCTGCAATGAGGAAAGTGCAGAATTGAGTTGCCTTATAATCCTTTTAAGTAAAATCAGATTTTAAAATTGGCCCTTGGAGTCGAGAGTGGATTGAGTATTTCTTACCTAGAAGAACTCTGTTAATTTCTCCCTTCTGTAGGAGACTATGGCGAAGAAAATAGCCATTATTGGTGCAGGTGTAAGTGGACTAACATCCATTAAAAGCTGCCTAGAAGAGGGACTTGAGCCCATTTGTTTTGAGCAAAGCAATGACATTGGAGGACTTTGGAGATTCACAGTAAGTAAGAAGCCTTACTACTTGAATAGAACCTCATAGCAGTTTTCCTCTGTAAATCACACTCTGACCTTAATTATGTATTCATTTCAACCTGAAAATATATCCAGGGGTAGCCATTTTGGCCATGTAGCAAAGTACAATAACATCTAAAATCCATAAAATAGTGATACCTTTATGAGGCCAACAAAATGCACAATATGCATGTTGCAAACTTTCAAAGCTCCGCTGGCTTCTTCATCAGGCAAAAAGATTAATAATCATACAGGAGCTAAAAAATATGACCATATTAGTCACAATCTTGCATTTTGTCAAGATGTGGCTGTTGTCAGTGCAGGTGGTATTGGAGAGAAATTTATGCAGGGAGGCCCCTTCTCCTTTTTGGTCATTTGAGTACTCCAGGAAATAAACGAATTTTAAATTCCATTAGCCAGACAAAAAGAGATGTTCCTCTTGATATCCAAGTTGTTGTCATCCTTTGTGAAGCTACAAGCTCCTTTGTTAGGCAGACAGCACTGAATTTCTAAAGAAGTCTTCTGTGTTTTTGCATTAGCAAACATTTTTTTAGATGGTGTTTTGGTAAAACATGCCAAATAGTGTCTTTTTAGAAAAAAATGTTTTTCCTTTGATTGTGTTATCACAGAAAAGCCAGATAAAAATAAAAGTTTTATTTATTTAGCTGCCCCAAGATTGTGGAATAGTCTCCTGGAAGAGATCTGTCTTACCACCTCTCTGGAAACCTTCAAGAGGGCAGTTAAGATGGAGCTCTTCCGGTGAGTATACCCACCTGATCTCCTGTGAAATATAGATCTACTTCCCTGTACAGGATGAGAGCATTCTGCCCCTCCATTGCTTGTGAAACTCTGTTTTTATTGTTATGTTAATTGCTATTTTTGCATTTTATGAACTTGTTTGTATTATTGTATTTTAACGGTATTATATTTGATATTATGCTGTAATCCCGCCTCAATCCACCCCGGAGAGGCAGGAAAATATAAATAAATATTATTATTATTATTATTATTATTATTATTATTATTAAATCTAATATGGTCAAGTCCTAATCCATTGGCCCTCTCTTTAGATTTCCCCTGATGCAGTATGTTACATCCACAAAATGTATCCGATCTGAATTAAGTGCTCACAACAACCAAAGTTGCTTCAGAGAAACTAGCCAATTCCCCCATGGTCTCAGACAAAAGCATACTTTCTGCCCCCTATTATGCTTATCGCATGGTGCTTGGAAGACCATTCAGAACAGAATAGAATGGAATAGAACTGTGTGTTACCACACAGGAGAATGCCGCCGATGCCGCTGAGAGTCCCCAAGCCATTCCCTAGCTGTTCCATGGCAGCCAATTTTGAAGAACAGTTCAAAATCGTCCTTTAAAATTGGCTGCCAGGAACAGTGGGGAATGGCATGGGGCTTCCGGTGGCATCGTCAGCATTCTCCCTTGCAGTAACTCACATTCACCCCCCCCCCCGTTCTGTTCTATTCCATTCCCGTTCCTCCAAGTGCCATGCAATAAGCTTTTATACTTCATTAAAACATTAGAAGATCAGACTGAAGATCTGTTTAGTGCAGCATTGTGTTCAGTGTTTTTAAAAAGATAAAATGTTTGATGTTTTAAAAAAGATTAAAGTGGGTGACAAATTAAATTATTACAATATTAAAACATCATTTGTTTAAAAATAGGATGCAATTAAAAAAGATAAAAATGGGTGACAAATTGCCCATAAGGAAACCTGCAAGTAAGACATGAATAAAATTACCAATAACAAATAGTGAAAAGCATGTTGCCTCTGATCCTTCTGAGAATGCATATCCATCATGATTAGTGGCCCGGCCACAGCTTCCATATGTTCAAAGTCTTGGCTAAGTACAATAAGCACTATCATGAGGTGCCTGGGTCATCTGCCACCATGGCAAGTCACTCACTTCTGAGGTCAGAAAAAGATGCCCAACAACAGTCAAATGACTGGGCACCTCATTCTGATCTCAGAATGAGTGGACGATAACAGTCATGCAAGGTGGCCTAGCAGGATACCCTTACAAATATCTGCTGCGACATGGGAACAGAAGGGTTGTCATTCCCTTTTTCTGAGGCTGAGAGAGTATGACTTACCCAAGGTCACCCATCACAACAGGGAATCACAATCCAACAACATCAGAAGTCTACCTGATTCCCACCCCCAGCTTATTTGCTTAGTTATTAGAGGTTTGTTTTTATGTTTTTTATGTTTAGGAGAAGGTAGAAGAAGGCAGGGCAAGCATCTACCTTTCAGTCATCACCAATAGCTCCAAAGAGATGACCTGCTTCAGTGACTTTCCAATGCCAGAACACTTCCCAAACTTTCTGCACAATTCCAAGTTCCTGGAATATTTGTGGTTATATGCAGAGCACTTTGATCTTCTCAGGTATATCAAGTTTAAGGTAAGTTGATTTAAAAGGAGGTGCAGCTATAATTCCAGTAGACAAAGTGTGGCCCAGCTGTACAAGCTTGATGTTTAAAAGAAAGAAATTGCAGAGTACTTTAAAAACAAAAAATAAGCTAACATTCTGCCTTCCACTGTGGGATTCTGGGAATTGTGGTGCAAAACTAAGTTCTCCAAGATCTGCTACAGGTATTTCAGAGGAAGAAACTGGCAAAACCGCCTCTGAGTATTCCTTGCCTGAGAAAACTCCAATGAAAATTCATGGGGTCACCATATGTCAACAGGAGACTTGAAGGGACACACACACACACACACACACACACACACACACACGAGATTATTGCATTGAATTTAAAGTAAGTTATCCCCAGCAGGATAAAATCATGTTTAATTTTAAAAGCTGATGTTATTGCATGCAGCCACAACCAGGCGTGTGCAACCCATATGCAGCCCAGATCCCAGCCATGCTTATCCAATGGCTTTTCAAAAATTGGAGCTTGCCTTTTTTGAAAAGCCGCTGGAGAAGTGCAGCTGGGATCCGGACTGCATATGGATTGCACTTGGCCAGCTGCAGCTGTGTGTGATAACACCCGCTTTTAAAATTAAACGCAACTTTATCACGTTGGAGATAAGATGCTTTAAATTCAATGTGACAATCTCCAGTGACTTAAACCTGGAGTCTCCAATATTCATGCAGGCTCCAGGTCTCCACCCAGCTCTCTATCCTTCAGGATTTTTTTAAAAAAATTAGACTAATTTAGTGCCGTCTTATAACAGTATCATTTCCAAGGATACTTGTGGAATGCCTGTGGGCCTTGAAAACATAATTAAAAATAAAAACTGTGTGCTTGTGGCTCAGTGCTTTGTTTTGGAATGCATACAGAGGTCGTTCTTGGGCTGAAGGAGCATCCCAGGGGATGGATGGCAGGAAGCAAAGCTGTGTTTTGTCTGTGATTTCTGTTGTTGTGATGTGTTGCCTGTTTTGCAGTTGTGTATGCCTGTGTCTATGTGTGTGTTTGTGGGTGGAGGTGTATGGATGTCTGTCTGTGTTTTCCCAACACTAGCAGTTTGCCTTCTGGGAAATGAGTATTTTGTTGTAGTTTGTGGGAACAAATATGCCTTTTTCTAAATGTCTTCACCAAACTGATTGACTCAGCCCCATCCGTTTCTTTTCCATGTAATAGAGCACATGGAGGTGATGGAGCAAAAAATGTTAGGTTCAAAAGAATCATTTTCTGTTTTGGAACTTAAATGTAAGTCTCCAAGATATTCTTACAAAACTCAAATTATTATTATTATTATTATTTGTATCTCACTTTCTCAAAGCAGCTTACAGTCTAAAAACACAGTACAATTAAAAACTTACAAAAGTGACAATTAAAATGGAATTAAACTATTACAATATTAAAAATCATTTGTTTTTTAAAAAAAGAATGCATTAAAAAAATAAAAGCACTTAAAAACCATACATTTTAAAATAATACAACACCCCCCCAGGACATTCTTCAAAAACTTTCTATTTTAAAAGCCTGTCTGAACAGGAAAGTCTTAGGACCTTATTGGACACATCCTCTCCCCCCCCTCCCCCATAATGGGCACAAGAAGGGGATGCCTGGGGCCACGTGAGTCCAAGAAAAAAAAGCATTTTACTACACTCCAAAGTGTCCTCGAAAGGACCCCATTTCATTGCCCGGCAGCAAGCCATTCCCATTCAGGGCCGAGATGCATCCTTTGGCTTGAACAGAAGTTCAGCCCTGAATGGGAACGGCCTGGCGCCGGGCGACGGAATGCGGCCATTTTGAGGACACTTTGGGGGTTGGTAAAATGTGTTTTTTCTCAGACTTGTGCAGCCCTGAGCATCCCTGTCCCATGCCCATAACGGGGGGAAATGTGTCTGATAAGATCCTTAGTCTGCTGGCAGAAGGCCAACAAGGAGGCACCATTCTGGCCTCCCTGGGAAGGGAGTTCCATAGTCAAGGGGCAGCCATAGAAAAGGCCCTCTCTTGTGTCCCAACCACCCATGTTTGCAATAGTGATGGGACTGAGAGAAGGGCCCCTCCTGAAGATCTCAGAACCTGGGTCAGTTCATACATGGAGATACAGTCTGTCAAATAGCCTGGACCTGAGCCATATAGGGTTTTATAGGTCTTAACGAGCACTTTGAATTGTGCCCAGAAACAAACTGAAAGCCAGTGGAGCTGTTTCAACAGGGGCATAGTGTGGTCACTGTAACCTATCCCAGTTAACAGTCTTGCTGCAGCTCTTTGGACCAGCTGAAATTTCTGAACACTCTTCAATGGCGCCTCAAATAGACTGCATTACAATAGTCCAAACATGATGTAATCAAGGCATGCACCACCAAGACCAGATCTGGGATCTCAAGGAACAAATGCAGTTGGAACAATGAGCAAAAGAACTCCTGATCACTGCAGAGTGGGGTTCCATGTTCAAAGCTGAGTCCAGGAGTACCCCCAAACTGTTAACCTGCATCTTCAGGGGGTATGTAACCCCATCTAACACAGGCTAGATCCCTATTCTCTGATCTGCCTTCTGACTGGCCAGGATCACCTCTCTTGTCCACTCCAAATGTGCACATGAGGAAGTAGGCTCAAGTCAAAGAAAACTCATGCAACCAATTTCTTTCTTTCAATTAGTCTCAAAGGTACTACAAGATCCCTTTGCATATTGATTTTAAAGACGAACGCAGCTATGCCTTTTTATCCTAACACTATTCAGATTGACTTATAATCAGACAGAAAGAATGACCCACAACTATTTATGAATCTATCTACATGGGGAAGGGGGTATTAACGTAAAATCTTAATCACACGAAAATTATAAGCACATTGGCCAGGTCCAACGAAAAATTAAGTCTGTCTAACAGTGTACCCTGTGTGCAGTTTGCATGATTGCTCTTTTCCTTGCAGTTTTTCTCCCTCTCCATGGGGTGGGGGTGGGGGACAGAGTGTTTTACTCCCATAAATCAGTGAAATATTTGGAAGAAAAGTGTTTAAAGTTTAAACCAAATATCTTGTCAACAGCATCCCAGATGTTAAGTGCTCAATCTAAAAGCCTGCCTGAATGGTTGCAACCTGCTAAGAGGCACTGTTTAAGTAATCCAAGGGTATTCACCAGGCAGGCCCAGCTCCATCAGGGCTAGCCTGGAAGAAGAGACTCCTCCCTCCGTAACTGTCATCTTCCGGCCTGCGAGGGAGTTGACCAGGCAGGCACAGCTCCATCAGGGCTAGCCTGGAAGAAGAGACTCCTCCCTCCATAACTGTCATCTTCTGGCCTATGAGGGAGTTGACCAGGCAGGCCCAGCTCCACCTGGAGGAAGAGACTCCTCCCTCCATAACTGTCATCCTCCAGCCTGCGAGGAAGTTGACCAGGCAGGCCCAGCTCCATCAGGGCTAGCCTGGAAGAAGGGACTCCTCCCTCCATAACTGCCATCCTCCGGCCTGCGAGGGAGTTGACCAGGCAGGCCCAGCTCCACCAGGGCTAGCCTGGAAGAAGAGCCCTCCCTCCAGTCCATCTGCCTTGGTCCAGGCCTCAGAGGGAGAGAAGAATCCTGGACCTGATCCCCTCCCCCCCTCACCATTCCCTTCTCCTTTTTGTCATGTCTTTTTAGATTGTAAGCCTGAGGGCAGGGAACCGTCTATTATCCCTTCTGTTGTAATCCTCCTGGATTCCCAGTGATTGGGTGGCATATAAATAAAATCTATTATTATTATTATTATTATTATTATTATTATTATTATTATTATTAAAAGAGCTGGCAAATGTAATATTGGAGCCATTGGAAATGATCTTTGAGAACTCCTGGAGAACAGGAGAAGACTGGAGGAGGGCAAACGTTGTCCCCATCTTCAAAAAGGGAAAAAAGAGGATTCCAACAATTATCATCCAGTTAGTCTGACATCAATCCCAGGAAAAGATTCTAGAGCAGATAATTAAACAGAGAGTCTGTGAACATCTAGAAAGCAATAACATAATCACAAAAAGTCAACATGAAGAGAAGTAATAGTGCCACTATACTCTGCTCTGGTCAGGCCCCACCTTGAATATTGTGTCCAGTTCTGGGCACTACAATTTAAAAAGGATGTGGAGAAACTGGAGCATGTCCAAAGGAGAGTGACTAAAATGGTGAAGGGTCTGGAAGCCATGCCCTATGAGGAACTACTAAGGGAGTTGGGGATGTTTAGCCTGGAGAAGAGAAGGTTAAGGGGTGATATGGTAGCCCTGTTTAAATACTTGAAGGGATGTCATATTGAGGAGGGAGCAAGCTTGTTTTCTGCTGCTCCAGAAAACAGGACCCGGAGCAATGGATGCAAGCTGCAGGAAAAGAGATTCCATCTCAATATTAGGAGGAACCTCCTGACAGTAAGGGCTGTTCAACAGTGGAACACATTCCTTCAAAGAGTGGTGGAGTCTCCCTCCTTAGAAGTCTTTAAACAGAGGCTGGATGGCCATCTGTCGGGGATGGCCATCTGTCGGGAAATTTGGATTTCCTGCATGGCAGGGGGTTGGACTGGATGGCCCTTGCAGTTTGTTCCAACTCTATTATTCTATGATCCTATGATTCTAAGTACCTAAGCAATAAAAATAGAATTTTAAATTGAATGCTTGCTCCATTACTTCATTTGCAAATAACCATATCTGAAAATTCTCACACTTCAATAAGAAGCTGGCATATTTCTTGGCTCATAAAGAGAAATATAAATGGATTGATGGGGGGGGGATCCCACATGTTTAGCAAACAGCAACAAATAATCATCAT
>JACSCI010001338.1:0-17397 GCA_016801065.1 Sceloporus tristichus
GTCACTCTGTCTCAGCCTCAGTGGAAGGCAATGGCAAAGTGTAAGCAGGAGGAAAGGGGGCAGTTCAGGTCAGGTCCAAGGCAGGGCATGAACAAAGCTCCCATCAGGCACTATCCTCCCTTTTTAAATAAACTATTTTTGGCAAAATGAGCGCACGTTTTGTTGTGTTTTTTCCTGAGGAGGAATGGGGTTGGAATGGATGACCCTTAGGGAATCCTTCAATTTCTAGCCTCCTAGGTGTTCTTTCAGGGCAGAGGAATAGGGCTGGAATGGATGACACTTAGGGGTCCCTTAAATTTCTAGCCTCCTAGGTGTTCTTGCAGGGCAGAAGAATGGGGCTGGAATGGATGACCCTTAGGGGTGCCATAAATTTCTAGCCTCCTAGGTGTTCACGCAGGGCAGAGCAACCCCCCACTCCCCCCGTCCCCCGGGATTGTCCAGAAAAAGGAAGGCCACCGGAAGGGAATGGGGTGAAAAAGCAGCCCAGCATCATGGGAACTTTGCAATCAGTAACTTTTGCGTTGCATTGCGTTGCTGCCTACCACACCAAACCATTTCACAACACATTCACACGGATAACGGGAGACAAAGGCCTGGCTTCTCTTTTTCCCCGTAGTGCCCCAAAAGGGGAGGAATGACGCTAAAACTACGGGAGCATCGCGCAACGGGCTCCCATAGAAATGAATGGCATCTGGAAGAACATCACACTTTCACGTTATTGCGCAATGCTGGTGATGCTAACATTGTGTGATAAGCAGGGAAAATGGCCAAAAACTCGCGTCTGATAAACTCCTGTGAATGCTCTGTCTCTGTGTGTGTGTGTGTATTTGCCTCTGCTGTTCTTATGGCTGGGAATGGAGCTGAGGACTGAGGAGAGAAGAAAGGGTCAGTTTTGGGCAAATTCAGAACTTCTGTGCATCAAAGAGTCCAGTGTGTTGAAACAGCAAAGAACTTTATTGAGAAAACACAGAAACCCAGTGTTTAAGCCAGAACTGCCCACTCCAATCCAAACAATATATTAAAACCCCAAAACCTAAAATATCACCCTCTTCCAAACCTACCCCCCACCTCCAATTCCCACAATCTATGCCCCACAGGAAACACCTTTCTGTTAATACCTGCCCCCAACTTTCTTAAGCCAACATCCCAAATATTCCAAAAGCTATACCACGACCCACAATCCCCAGCCAAATATACAACCCAAAGTAATTATCTATACTATTAGCGATGAAAACCTAAACTTAACAAAATACAACCTTAAAACATAAACAGACATATGGGCAAACAAACCGTACAAATAAAATCACAAGGGCATTTCCTTAGCACCACGGGATTGAAAATATATTTTTTGTATTCCTTATTGACAAAAATAATATAACTTCACTACTGGGATTGGTGTGGCTTCTCTCCTGTGTGGACTCTGTGATGATTCACTAGATTTGAATTAGAAGAAAAGCATTTCCCACAATGCTGGCATTTGTATGGCTTCTCTCCTGTGTGGACTCTCTGATGTCTCATTAAGTGTGACTTCCGAGAGAAACCTTTCCCACAATGCTGGCATTTGTATGGCTTCTCTCCAGTGTGGATTCTCTGATGTCTCACTAGGTCTGACTTTGAAGAAAAACCTTTCCCACACTGCTGGCATTTGTATGGCTTCTCTCCAGTGTGGATTTTCTGATGCCTCACTTGGACTGACTTTGAAGAAAAACCTTTCCCACAATGCTGGCATTTGTATGGCTTCTCTCCTGTGTGGACTCTCTGATGTTTCACTAGGTCTGACTTTGAAGAAAAACATTTCCCGCAATGCTGGCATTTGTATGGCTTCTCTCCAGTGTGGACTCTTCGATGCATGACAAGGACTGACTTGTAGGCAAAACATTTCACACAATGCTGACATTTGTATGGCTTCTCTCCTGTGTGGACTCCCTGGTGTTTCACTAGGTGTGACTTTGAAGAAAAACACTTCCCGCAACGCTGGCATTTGTATGGCTTCTCTCCTGTGTGGACTCTCTGGTGTTTCACTAGGTGTGACTTTGAAGAAAAACACTTCCCGCAACGCTGGCATTTGTATGGCTTCTCTCCAGTGTGGACTCTTCGATGCATGACAAGGACTGACTTGTAGGCAAAACACTTCCCGCAATGCTGGCATTTGTATGGCTTCTCTCCTGTGTGGACTCTCTGATGTGTCACTAGGTGTGACTTCAAACAAAAACATTTCCCACAATGCTGGCATTGGTATGGCTTCTCTCCTGTGTGGACCCTCAGATGCATGGCAAGGATTGACTTGTAAACAAAACGTTTCCCACAATGCTGGCATTTATGTGACTTCGTTCCTGTGTGCATTCTCTCATTATTAAAATGTTCTTCTGTAAAGAAGGACAATGACAGATGAGACTGAAAATCAGAGTTAAGAGAGGACAGTGTTACCCAATGATTTAGCCCTCATTAACCCCTCCTTATTTGAGATTAAATTAATCAAGTTGCTGTGAGTAATGCAAGCATGACCCTGCTGCTTATGCCCCTAAATCCATGAAACGATTGTATCCTTATATGAGCTAGCAAAGAATGGGGACTGCCTTGAGGGAATCAATGGAAGCAGATAGTCAAAGGACTGTTGAAAAAATATTCCATATGCAAAAATACTTTGATTGACAGGTGGCATCATAACCTTTGAGACTGCCACAGAGTCCTGAGTCAGGGCCCAGGGCATGATGGAAGCTAACTGCAGAGGTCCCTTCATGCTGGTTGGCACCAGGAGATGACTCACAACCAATACAGTATGCAGCTCACATGCGGATTGGTGTGGATTGAATTGGAGTTGTGTGTATAAGAGATGGTGAAGTTGACGGAAGTCAGAGAGGAGAGCTTGCAAACATTTGTATTATTTTGCAACTCAAGATAGAGAACCTCCAAGGATTTTGATCAAATCAACTGTGTTTGTGACTCATTTTTAAGTGTGAAAAGTGGTAAGTGCATTGCCAAAATCTATATATCTGGATATTTGCTTCCGTACTCTTCTATGTTATGGCTGAGCTGCATCTGGGAGTGTCACCCTCAGATTGTAGTGTGCGCTGGCTTTTGAACACAATTGAAATTCAGAGCCAAGAAGGACCTGAGAGCCAGTGTGCTAATCATTTTTGTCTGAGATTTTGGCACAAAGCACCCATTGCATTCAATTTGGTTTCAGACCATTCTTCTCCCACTGGAAACATTCTAAAATGATCTAAACCTTATTGAAAACTCGGTTACATGGATTTGTAACTGGTTGACTGGACGAACCCAAAGGGTGCTCAAAATGGCTCCTTTTCATCCTGGAGAGAAGTGACCAGTGAGGACCCACAGGGTTCGGTCCTAGGCCCAGTGCTATTCAACATCTTTATCAATGACTTGGATTACAGAATTGGGGGCATGCTTATCAAATTTGCAGATGGCACCAAATTAGGAGGAGTAGCTAATACCCCTGAGGACTGGATCAAACTTCAAAATGACCTGAATAGACTAGAATGCTGGGCCAAGTGTAACAAAATGAATTTCAGCACTGAGAAATGTATGGTACTGCATGAGGGCAGAAAAATCAAAAGCACAGATATAGGATGGGTGACACCTGGCTGAACAACACTACATGTGAAAGGGATCTGGGAGTCAACAGTGTGATGCGGCAGCTAAAAAGGCTAATGCAATTTTAGGCTGCATCAATAGAAGTATCGTGTCTAGATCAAGGGAAGTAATAGTGCCACTCTATTCTGCTTTAGTCAAAGCCCACCTGGAATATTGTGTCCAGTTCTGGGCACCACAATTCACAAATGATATTGAGAAACTGGAGCGTATCAAAAGGAGGGTGACCAAAATGGTGAAGTGTCTAGAAGCCATGTCCTATGATGAATGATGTAGGGAGCTGGGAATGTTTAGCCTGGAGAAGCGAAGGTTAAGAGGTGGTGTGACAGCCCTGTTTAAATACTTGGAGGGATGACATCCTGAGGAGGGAGCTAGCCACAGGAAAAGAAGTTCCACCAAAACATTAGGAGGAACTTCCTGACAGTAAGAGCTATTCAACAGTGGAATATACTCCCTCAGAACATAGAAGCGTCTCATTATTATTATTATTATTATTATTATTATTAATTTCTAAAGCGCTCTTTCTTTGAAGGGTTTTAAAGATCTTTGAAGGTGGGAAAGGCCTGGTGGACATCTGCTGAGGTTGTTTTCAATGTGTATTCCTGCATGGCAAGGGGTTGAAGCAGATGGTCCTTGTGGTCTATTCCAGCTCTATGATTCTATGATTCTGAAGTGGAATCATAGTGCCATGATAATGTAGAATGAAAGGGACCTCAGTCTTCATAGGAAGGGCAATGAATTCAGCTTCCTTACCCACAGAGGCCACATTCTCGTAATTCTCCATCATCACATCCTTGTACATAAGTCTCTGCTTCTTTGTCAGCAGTTTCCATTCATCCTCAGTGAAATATACCACCACATCCGCAAAGGTCACCTGCAACAGAAAATAGCCCTCATCCAGAGAATGACTAATAAAAGGGGAAGGAGAAGCACATGATGCATCCCAAAATTATTTGATCACCTAAAAATTTAGTGCAGGAAATAAACTTTAAATTCTGTCAACAAGAAAAAAGCTACTGCCTTTGAAATCCAGTTTGTTTCGCATTCTTTCAATATAATATACAATATATTAATCAATATAATTTAGGCCATGGCTGGGATATTGATGATGGATTAGGATACTGATTGTCCCAACACATACAGTACATTTAGCCACCAAAGATTATAGTGGATTTAGCAATTTGTTGCCAAATTTCAGAGGCAAATGTCATTTTTAAAAAGCAGTTCTGGGGAGCACTGTGGATTTGAGGGCCATGGGGCCAAACCCCACTTTATATCCAGATACGTTCTCCCATATCACTCAACATTTCACAGCTGGGAAAAACAAGATACGTGTGGACAAGCAAGACCAGAAATTGGTGAAGATGGTCAAAGTTGTTTATAAGGAAGATCCCACAACTGGGAAAGGGCACAGCAGTTTCCTTTTGCCTCAGACTCCTAGCAAAGGAAAGTCCCTGCCCCTTTCTTTCTTCTCCTCTCCTGACTTTTGAGTGGATGGGGTGCAAACTCCTTTGCATGCTTTATGCAGAAATTGAAGTGACTGAAGAAGGGGGAAAGTAGGAGGAGGAGAGAGAAACCAGAACATTTGAAAAGCCCCTGAAAAAGTGGGATGACATAGGATTAACCAGGATTGTCTCTGCCAAACTCCAACAGTATTTTATTTGCTTCCTTTCATAAATTGGCCCAGCAGTGACACAGATGAAGCTAATAGGATAGTGACTCACCAAAGTGCTGTTGTTCCTGGGCAGCCTCTTTCTGTTGGAGCCCAACTCCCTCCGCTTGGCCTCTGTGTTGGCCATCAGGTCTGCAGGGGGCCCTGGTGTTCCTGCACTTGGTCACTTCCAGCAAGAGACGCCCAAAGTCGTGTACAAGGAGGCCGAGATGGAGTTCCTGAGAAAAGGGATCAGGGTTAGAACTGGCTTGGCAAGAAACCCTGCAGCACTCAAAGACACAGAGAACAGCATCCTGCTGGTGACATATGCCTCCTTTGGGCCAATGCAGAGGTGGGCATCCCCTTCCTCCCTCTGCTTCAAACAAACCCCGCTGGAGCTTGCATATATTCACTGCAGTTCCCCTACACAACAGATACTCCATGCCTTTTGGAGTGGTGGGGGATTAGGGGATGAGTGATTGGAGAGGGCTCTAGTTATGTCTCTGTAGCCAGATGTGAAATGAGTGCATCATTTGCTGAAACCCCCTGACCTCCCCAGTGGCCCTCAGAGGAAAATGCCTTCATTTTGCTTCTGGCTACATAAACACAGCTGGATGCTTCTCTAATACCTCGCACCCAACACTCTCACCAGGCATTGAATGGCCATGCGGGATGGTTCCCACAACTCTATGGCAGGACCTGTGTCAATGAATGGCCAGTTGTAGCCTCATTCCACCTGATGCAACACTGGCGCATAGACAATTCTGTTGGGTCAGGCTTTCTGGCCTGGTGGCCTCTCATTCTCCCAGTGGCCAAACCAGTTGCCCTCCATTCCCCAGGAAGGCCTCCAGTCAAGCAGAGCAGGAAAGGAGCGTTCTCTTCTCTGGTTGCCCCCCTTCCATGGGATCCAGCCCTTCCCCCAAGATTGAGGGCACCAGAGAATTGAGTTGATGGGAAGGGAAGACCCAATTCCCATGGCAGCCTTCTGCATGCAGAGAAGCCACAATTCTTAGATTGTCTCTGCCCATGTGGAGAGTGCCTATTTTCCCCACTGTTGCCTGGACATCTTGGCTTGGGAATGTCCAGTTCTAGCCACATGCAGGATTAAATCGTAGCCTGTATCCTATCCTATACTCAAAGCCTCCTTTGAGGCCCTTCGTCCTTCCTCCCATGGCCCCCTTGCCCTCCTCCTCTCTCTCCTTCCTGACCCCACTCTAGGCCTGACCCCCACAACCGCCATTCCTCTCCTGGAAATGGGAACTGGGGCCTCTTCTTCTCTCCCTCCAAACCCCAGGCCCAAGCCTTTCCCTGCCCCCCTCTTGCCCTTCGGAGGACGGAGTGGAGGACTGGAGTCCTTCTGGGGGGGACCTAAATCATGCAGACCCCCTGCTCCTCCCTTGAGGCCCCTTCACTAAGAGCATCCATTAAAGAGCATTAAAGGAGCATAGAGTTGGAATAGAGCACATGGCAAATGGCCATGGAGGGCAGAAGGTGACAATGCCTAGGAATCTAGTCCTCTGAGTCCCAGCCATAGTAACTTCTGGTAGTAAATAGTCCAGGGGCTGAGGGGGTCTCCTTTCCCAAAGTGGGGGGTAAGGACCGGTTCCCATGGGACTGTGGGCCCCATGACCTCTTGGCAAATCTATGGGAGATGCTGCCTCAAGGAGCACTGGAGGAGTCTCTGGGTGGATGGCCATCTCTTCGGAGGACTTGGAGGGCAGAATGGGGCTGACTGTTTGGCCCTTGGGGCTCCCTTCCAGCCCTAGGAGCCTATGAAGCCTACCTTACAAGGTTGTTGTGGGAGTTAATCACAAGGCAATTACTACACAAGAATGGCCACCTTTTAGCAGCTTACAATAAAAATATCCATACAATACAATAACAACATCTTTCATTATATCCCAAACCCTTCCTAACTCTCCCATCCAAAATAAAATACCATTAAATTACTGGACATTTATTGAAACAGTTAATAAAAACAGGGATAGTAGCTAGAGCCTGAGGTTTGTGAATAATAATAATAATAATCAAAACCCTCTCTGAAAAGAGACACAAAAGACACACAAAGAGACACACTTCCTTCCTTTTGGCCCAAGGAGCCTGGTCTCCTTCTGACTCTGGAGCCTCAGGAGAGAAAGAGAGGTCTCTGTTCAACTGAAGCCTCAGAGAAGGTTCTGGAACAATATTCCCCACAGTCACAAGCAGCACAAAATGTCCACCAGAACACAAAATGGCTGCCTCTGCCTCAGCGCTTGGCAGTTGGCAGTTTGAGGCCTTCAGGGAACCAAAAATGGAGGAGGAAAGGGCCCCAAAGTCAGAAGGGACCCCAAACAGGATTTCCAGACCTTAACAACACCTAAAAGTTTTCCTGATGTGATGATCTACAGATTCCCTGAGATTATCTTTATAAATAAGTCTTTATAAATAAATAAATAAAATTTAATAATTATAATATTAATAATAAGCAACAACCAAAAAGTATTCCACCCAGGTGTTGCTTCTTCTTCTTCTTCTCTTTTTCCTTCTTCCTTTAAGCCTTCCTCCTCTTCCTCCTCCTCAGGCCCTTCCTCTAAGCCTTCCTCCTCTTCCTCTTCCTCAGGCCCTTCCTCTAAGCATTCCCCTTCCTCCTCCTTCCTCCCTTCATGCCATCTCATACTCTCTTCCACCCTCCGACCTATCCCATCATCCCCTGCCTGCTCCTTCAGTCTGATCCTAGCTCCAGTGACCCCCTGCAACCTTTCCCATCACCCCCTGATGGCTCCTTCAGTCCGATCCTGGCTCCAGTGCCCCCCTGAAACCTATCCCATCATCCCCTGCCTGCTCCTTCAGTCTGATCCTGGCTCCAGTGACCCCCTGCAACCTTTCCCATCACCCCCCTGATGGCTCCTTCATTCCGATCCTGGCTCCAGTAAACCCCTGAAATCTATCCCATCATCCCCTGACTGCTCCTTCAGTCCGATCCTGGCTCCAGTGACCCCCTGCCAAATGGCTGCCAGAACACAAAACAGCTGCCGGAACAAAAAATGGCTGCTGGAACACAAAACGGCTGCTGGAGCACAAAATGGCTGCCAGAACACAAAATGGCAGCCTCTGCCTCAGCGCTTGGCAGTTGACATTTGAGGCATTCAGGGGAGAGAGAAAGACTGAGGGGAAGAGTGGAAAGAGGTCCTGGAGAGAGGGGGCCTTGGGAGATATAGGGCCTTCCTGAAATATTCAGTGTTCGCTTCCTAACAAAGGAGTTTCTGGCCTCATAAAGGATTTGGGGCAAACTGGATCTGAAAGGCAGTAGTAGCCTTGTCTCTTGCCAATGGGACTTAAAGTGTATTTCCTAGACTGGATCTCCCAGCATCCACATGGCCAAAAAGTGGAGGGGTCCTGCCCTGCAGTAAGACCCCTCCAATCCCTCTGAACTGAGGACTACAACTCCCATGTCTTCTTGACCAGACACATGGGCAATATCTCTTTCTTTGTTACTTCCTTCCTTCCATTCTCCCTAGCTGGCTTGTGAGGTGTGATTAAGCCCTGTTAGTGGTGTTACTCCTCTTGTTGTCATTCTGTGCCTCCAAATTTTTTCTGACTCATGGCAACCCTAAGGGAAGCCCTTTGCAGGCTTTTCTTGGCAAGATTTGTCTAGAAGTGGGTTTGCAAGTGCCTCCCTTTGAGGCTGAGAGAGCGTGACTTGCCTAAGGTCACTCAGTGAGTTTCCGTGGCCAAGAGCGCATTCGAACCCTGGTCTCCAGGGTCATAGTCCAATGCTCTGAACCACGCTGTCTCTTTCTTGAGGCTTTGTCGTTTTTTGTGGTGTGGCTCCAAGTCATTGCCGACTTCTGGGGAGCCTCTCCTGGGGTTTCCTTGGCAAGAGTTGTTCAGAGGAGGTTTGCCATTGCCTTCCCCTGAGGCTGAGAGAGTGTGGCTTCTTGCCCAACGGCACCCAGTTGGTTTCATGGAGGAGTGGGGCACTGGACTCTGGCCTCCAGAGTTGTAACCCAGCACTTAAACCACTGCACCACACTGCCTCCCGTTCCCATGTACAACCTGGGAAATAATTGCAGACTTTTTTCTGTTATTCATGCATGTCTTTAAGTCTATTCCAACTTATGGCAACCCTAAGGCAACCTTATCATGGGGTTTCCTTGGCAGGTTTCTTCAGAGAGGGGTTGCCATTGCCATCATCTGACACTGAGAGAGTGTGACTTGCCAAGGGTTATCTAAGTCCAAAACACACTGCAGCAATAATCCAATCTGAGAGCGCTTTAACTGCCCTGGCTCAGTGCTAGGCAATTCTGGGAAATGTAGTTTTGTGAGACATTGAGCCTTCTCTTTCAGAGACCTCTAGGGCCACAATAAACTCCAGTTCCCAGGATTCCCTAGCACTGGGCCAGGGCAGTTAAAGCGCTCTCAAACTGGACTATTGCTGCACTGTGTTTTGGACCTTTCTTGGCCGCAAACTGTCCATAGCCTGCAATGCATCTCCTGATTCTGTTGGCAGTCCCTCCCTCCCAACACTTTCTCATTTCCCCCCAAAACCAGCACAAAGCTGGCAGATGGAAAGAAGTTTTAAAGCAGCATTTAAATGTGCCATATTTGCTTTTAAAAGACTAAATGTCCCAAATGCTATCAACAGTTTTGTAGCTATTATTACAGAAAGACGTAGAGAGCAAACTCCTCAAGTACCTTTATTTTCTGGAGTGAGATGGGCTTTTCCAACTGACTCACTGTGATGATCTCCGGTGGTCCAAGCAGCCAAACCGCGGCTCTGTAATAATAATAATAATAATAATAATAATAATGAGGATGATGATGATGATGATGTTTTCATACCCCTCTTTTCAGCCAAAAGGCTATCAGAGTGGCTTACAAATTGTTAATTAGCCATTTAGACATTATGGCTCTTAGCCCAGCAGACCCTTAACTTCCTGATGTCACGCTGCCATCATCCAGTGAATTATAAAAGGGTTTCCCTTAACCTACACTGGGACCAGTTAAGGAACCTTATTTCTCCTTCTTTACTGATCTTCCCAAGCATCAACCGATCCAAAACACGTGTAAAAGGAGCGTCGAATAGTAGATACTCCAAGGAGATATTTACTATAAATAACAAAATATAACTAAAATATAAGTCATACAAGATATTAAGAGTCTTTCAGGTACAATATCTGTAAGTATATAATGTTCAATTCATACAAGCTATTAAAGAAATAAATAGACCTAAATGTCCAATTCTGAGACTAACTTCCAAGATCCGCTCTTTAACTCTCTCTCTCTCGATCTCCAACCGACACAATTCCCCCAACTGTCTCTTGGTCTCTCAGGCCTTATATCTCCTTCTCACGGAAGCTTCCAGAAGAACCTTCATCTTGCTCTCTGATTGGTCAAGAGAGCCTTCCATAGCAGTGATGTCATTCTGCATTTGCATAAACCTCCCTTTACTACCTGAAGAAGACCTCCATTGACTGGAGCCCAGTCATTACACAAACACTTCAAAGGTTTGTGCCTAACGATGACTAAACTGCTTCTAAACTACGGGGACCTCCTCGGGACATCGCAGTTTGTTTTAATAATTTGAGGATCAGAGAAAGGATCATACAAAAGAACTTTGATGAGGGATTAAACATAGACAACGTGGAGGTGGAGATATACAGAGATCTACCGCTACCTATCTTGAAACAGAGACAACAATATAAATTTCTCACATCTTTGCTTCAAAAAAGGAACATTAACTACAGGTGGGGAAATATTGAAGGTGTAGTTTTCACGTTTAAAGAAAGAAGATTCAAAATTAATTCGCTGGAAAAGGCTAAGGACTTTTACAGGAGACTGCTGCAATGTACAGACAAGAGAGAGGAAGAAGTCCGAAATGCCTCGGCTGAAGTAAGAGAATTTACTCCTTCTAAGAAAAAGGAAACGTCGGAGGAAAGAGAAAACGAGGTGACAGAAGGGGTATTGAGTGATGAAGCTCAGACTGTAGAAAAAGACTTACTACTGGGGATATTTGAACAGAAATGAGAAGGCTATAAAGTAGGTGAAATCTACTATCTCTTTTTATGCTCATTCCTTTGCTTGCTATATTAACTTATTTTTGAGAGAATTGTGGAATTGTTAAAATGTTTACTATTGCCTCTTGGAACGTCGGGGGGATTAAGAAAGAAAGGAAGAGAAAACAAATTTTTCATTTATTAGAAAAAAGGAAATATGATGTGGTCTGTTTACAAGAAACCAAGATAAGAAGTGGGGAATCAAAATATTTAAAAAATCCAAAATTGGGAAACTGCTTTATAGCGGCCACAAATAAGAAAAAAAGGGGCTGTGTAACTTTTATAAATAAGAAATGGGATGCAAAAGAGATTATGTTAGACCCAGAGGGTAGATATGTAATAGTGGAAGTTGTCAGAATCCACCTTCAGTTAAGTATTTAGGGTGTCTTCTGCCAGATAAATAGATGGATAGATAGATGGTAAATAGATGGATAGATAGATGGATAGTAATTAGGCACTCGTGGGGTTTGGGCCAGATAGATAATTATAGGGATAGATAAATGAAGAGATAGATTGATAGAGGGATAAATAGATCGACAGTCAGACAGACAGATAGATAAATAGATAGATAGAGGGATGACTAGATAGATGGATAGATAGATAGATGGACAGACAGCAAGAGGGATAAATGGATAGATAGAGAGATGAATAGATAAACTGCCAGACAGCCAGACAAGCAGACAGACAGTTAGAGGTATAGATGAACAGACAGATGCATAGATAGATAGATAGATAGATAGATAGATAGATAGATAGATACATACATAACCAAACAGGCAGCAACTTTGAAATGATTGGGGAAGGGTTCCATGGGGAACGAGCTGGATGGTCACGTAGGACATGGCACCAGATAAATTATGAGGGGCAATTGGGAATCTGAGCCCCATCCGGTATACAGCATTAGATCTCTGCGCTACAGGAAAAGCCAGGAACCAAATGGTCAAACCTCCCCCTCCATTTTACAAATCAAAGGAAAGGTTCCTACATCAAAGGGAAAGGTGCTGGGAAACAACTCAATGGGAGGGGTTGGAGGGAATTTTAAGGTTCTGATTTCAGTCTGGATCTTCAGTTTTGGCAAAGACGTGGCAAGGATACTTTGTTCCAGTTTCTATCAATAAATTTTCTGCTTCATCTGAAGTTTGTTGTGGATTTTTGGCCAGAGTATTCCCAGAGTCTCACAGTTTGCCAAAACTCCCTCAGAAAATGACGACCAGGGAATCTCCGCCACCAGGAAAGGTGCCAGCTGCTTCGGGAGAGATTTCGGAGTGGGAGAAAACTTTCGAGGGCGCTGAGCAGCGGGGAGCCAGACCCAAGCAAAGGGTCGAGGGAGGCGGACTACTGGAGGAGCTGTGGTTCCCACTCCCGGAGGATGAGAGGAAACGCCGCAGAGCCGGCAGAGTAACAGCTTGGGACCAAGCTGTGGGAGAGGCCATGCTGAGAGCGCCAAGGGAGGAAAACCTGGCAGATGAGGTGGCGGGCCTTAAGGAGGATTTGAGGGAACTGAAATCCCTGATGTCGCAACTGACTACCAGAGAGTCAGAGCAGCGGGAGGATCACTCCACACCCAAGCCGACGACGGATGCGTTCGGCGAGTCCTCGGAGGAGGAGAGCGACGAGGAGGCAGAGACGGTTCCGCGACCCCACTCACGGCACGGTGGTCTAAACGCGGGCCCCAGGAGGGGGAGAGGAGAAACTGAGGCGCTGAGGGAGCTCCTGGCTAGCAAGCTGGAAGCCAAATTTAACGGGGACCCGGATCAGCTCCCTTTCTTCCTGGCTCAGGTGGCGGGACACATGAGAACCAGAGGAGACTACTTCCCAGATGAAGGGGAAAGGTGCGTTGCGTGGCTGGAAGGCTGGAGGGCCAGGCGGCCCAGTGGCTGGTGCAGCTCTACGACTGCAGGGCTCCGGAGCTGCAGAACTTGGGGGCCTTCATGACAGCGCTGCGAGCACGATTTGAGGATCCCTTCCGAGTAGACCGCGCTAAAACTAAATTCATGACGCTGCAACAAGGCAAGCGATCCGTGGGGGAGTATGTGTTAGAATTTAGAAGCGTTGCCGCTCAGATCCCAGATTTTCCCGAGGCCATGCTGGTGCGCCAGTTTCAGGACGGACTCAACTCCGAACTGCTAGAGTGGGTGCTGATGAGAGGGAACCCGGAGGGACTACAGGAATGGATGCGGTGGGCCGGAGAAGCTGAGACCACCAAGGAGCGAGTGCGACTGGCCAAACAGCGGGCGGCTCTCCAACAGGGCAAGACTATGGTGAAGTCCTCCGGAGGATGCGCTCCACAGCACCCAAAAACGATGAAAGAGTCTGAGAGACAGCGCCGGATGAGGCTGGGGCTCTGCTTGGCTTGTGGCATGAAGGGACATCTCATCGCCAAGTGTCCAGAAAAGGCAGGCGACAAGACCACCGCCAAGGCGCCGCCGAGCTCCGGAGGGGGAGCAAGAAGGGAAACTGCGGGGCAAGTCACCCACCCAGGAACTGGAGCCCCACGTTTTGAGGCGCACCAGAAGGATGCAGACCAGGACGGGAACATCCCAAATGTGGTGAGTGGGGGAGTGCCCATTTATTTTTTGGAAGTGAAACTTGGGCACAAGCGCAAAGGAACTATGGGAACTTTGCTGGCAGCCTTGGACTCGGGCTGCACCAGGTGTCTAATGAGCCCTAAAACCGTGCAGGAATGGGGAATTAACCAAGAGCCCCTACCTGAGGAGATCCCGTTCATGCAGATGGATGGCTCCATGATGGGGGGGGTGCCCAGTAGGACACAAACAGAACTTTTAACGTTGGAGATTGCTGGACACCAGGAACCCATACAATTCGTAATTGGAGCAACTCAGGGCTGGAACTTGGTGCTAGGCATAGATTGGCTGGCGAAGCACAATCCTGCTATTAACTGGAGGAACAGGCTGTTGACTTTTAACGACCCAGGCTGCAAGCAGCATCTGAGGTTGAAGGGACACTCGCCCGCCGAGGATAGTCAAGCCTTGACAGTAAAAATGAGGGGCCCCTGTGCCATGAGCGCAGGGACCGGGGCCCGACCTCCGTTAGGGTTCCCAGAGGTATATCGGGATTTGGGGGATGTTTTTGAAGAAAAGGAATGTGATGTGCTGCCCCCCCACAGGGACACAGACTGCGCAATAGAACTGAACCCAGGGGTGGCCCCACCCAAACCAAAAATGTATCCCATGACACCCCGGGAAATGAGCACACTCAAGGAATTTATTGAGAAAAACCTGGCCAGGGGGTTTATTCGCCCTTCCAGCTCGCCTTTCGGGGCCCCAGTATTTTTCAGGGAAAAGAAGGATGGGACTTTGAGGCTGGTAACGGACTATAAAAACCTGAATGCCATAAGCACCTGCAGTAAATACCCACTTCCCCTGATGAAGGATATGCTGAGTTGGCTATCCACAGGGAAGATTTTCACTAAGTTGGATTTGCGGGATGCTTACTTCCGAGTAAGAATCAAGGAAGGAGATGAGTACAAAACCGCATTCCATTGTCCTTTGGGGGCGTTTGAATATTTGGTCCTTCCTTTTGGGCTTTCGGGAGGTCCTTCTTGTTTCATGAAGCTCGTACATGAAGTATTGCATGATCTGCTATTTGAAGGAGTGCTAGTGTATCTAGATGACATTTTGATCTATTCTCAGGACCTGAATAGCCATGTACAACTAGTCAGGAAGGTGTTAAAGAGGTTGCTGGACCACAAATTGTATGTGAAACTGTCCAAATGCCACTTCCACACAGATACACTTGACTTTCTGGGGTACAGGGTGTCTACTCAGGGACTGCACATGGACCCCCACAAGGTCCAAGACGTTCTGAATTGGCCTGAACCCAAGACGCGCAAGCAGGTGCAGAGGTTCCTGGGATTTGCAAACTTTTATAGACAATTCATCCCTGATTTTGCTCAAGTGGCATTACCTATTACTAATCTATTAAAAACCTCTAAGGGGGAAGGGAGAAAGCAGCGAGGCCAGACCCCCCCAGGGACAGAGAAACCCAAGCCATCTAACAAGATTAACTGGACTCCAGAATGCACTAGGGCGTTTGAAGCTCTGAAGCAGTTGTTTAGTTCAGAGCCAATACTTAAACACCCTGACCCCGAGCAGCCTTTCGTAGTGCAAGTGGATGCCTCGGATGCAGCAGTGGGAGCAGTGTTATTGCAGCGGGATGAGGGGGGTCAGCTCAGACCTTGTGCCTATTCCTCCAAGAAGTTCGATTCAACGCAAGCCCTTTGGCCATGCTGGGAACGGGAATCATTTGCTATTAAGTGGGCTTTAGACACGTGGAGGCAATTCCTGGAGGGGGCCCCCCACCCCTTCGAAGTATGGACGGATCACCGGAACTTAGAGGCATTACAGACTCTGAGGCAGTTAAGCCCAAAACAGCGTCGATGGGCTAAAGATTTCTTTAAATTCAATTTTACCATAAAATTCATCCCAGGGAGGGAGAATGGGCTGGCTGATGGGCTTTCACGGATGCATGGCCCTGGGGAAAAGGAGGAGTTGGAGAAACAGACCCTGTTCACAGCACAACAACTGGGGCTGGGGGTGACCACCCGAAGCCAGACAAAAAGGGAACAAGAGCGGGCAGTCGCAGACCTAGACCCCCTACTACGTGAGATCCTCCAAACCTACGGAGAGGATCCAGAACTTAATAAATTGAAAAGTGAATTACAGCAGACGGAACATGGATTGTGGGGGAAGGACAATAAGATATATGTGCCCGAGACCTTAAGGGCTAAGGTATTGGTAGCGTGCCACGATGTCAAGGCGGCGGGGCATTGGGGATTTGTGAAAACTTGGCACAATCTGCGAAGCAAATATTGGTGGCCAGGGGTGCGGAAAGAGGTGGAGAATTATGTGCAAAGCTGCGTGGTTTGCGCCAGAGCCAAGCCTAACACAGGGAAACCTAGTGGGTTATTAAGGCCATTGGAAACCCCCACTCGGCCCTGGCAACACATAGGCATGGACTTTATTACAGACTTGCCTGACAGCAAGGGCAAGGACACCATTTGGGTGATCGCAGATTTGTTTTCCAAGCAAGTGCATTACGTGGGGTGTAAGGGGGTACCCAGCGCGCCACGGTTGGCGGACATGTTTATAGAAAATGTGTACCGGTTACACTGTTTACCAGATAAGATAATTTCCGATAGAGGTGGAACCTTTATCTCTCAATTTTGGAGGTGTTTACAGGACAAATTGGGGGTGCAATTAGCGCTGAGCACAGCTTTTCACCCCGCTACGGATGGTCAGGTGGAACGCAATAATCAGTGTGTGGAAAGATACTTAAGATGTTATGTAAACCACCTACAAGACAACTGGATGGACCTGTTGGCTCACGCGGAGGTAGCGTTTAACATGGGAGTACACGCCAGTACGGGGGTGTCACCATTTCAGGCGGTATACGGCTATGAGCCAAGAGTCATTCCTCAACTAACTCCAGCCCCGGAGGATCCAGTGTCAGTGGGGAATTGGAGCCAACTATTAAGAGACAATTGGGGGAAGGTTGAAGATGCGCTAAAGCAAGCTAAGCTAGACTACAAAAGGTTCGCGGATCAACACCGGAAACCCAGTTGGGATATCAAAGTGGGGGACAAAGTTTTTCTATCCACAAAAAACTTGAAGTGTCGGCTGCCTTGCAAAAAATTGGGACCTAAGTTTGTGGGACCTTTTAAGGTCAAACGGCTAATCACAGAGGTGACGGCCGAGTTAGACCTCCCAAAAATGTATAAACATTTACACAATGTTTTCCATTTCAGTTTGTTGAAACCAGCGATTGGGAGGAATAACGAAGACGATGAAAAAATGGAACCACTGCCGCTGCTGATTGGAGGAGAAGAGCATTTTGAAATTGTAAAAGTGTTGGACTCTAGAATGATGCGGGGGCAATTAGAATATTTGGTGCAGTGGAAACATTTCCCTATAGACATGGCTGAATGGGTGAACGTAAAAGATGTAAATGCTGACAAGTTGGTTAAAGAGTTCCATCTGGCTTATCCTGACAAGCCAAAAGGAGGGCGATAGGGCTTGGGGAGGCAGACTGTCAGAATCCACCTTCAGTTAAGTATTTAGGGTGTCTTCTGCCAGA
>JACSCI010001339.1:0-17362 GCA_016801065.1 Sceloporus tristichus
CTTTAAACCTCTGCCAAACTTCCTTTTGAGATGGTAATTGAGTTTGAAATGCAAAGTAATTAGCATAATTATTCGCCTTGTCTTTTATTGTCATTCAGAGAGAAATCTGTGAAAAATATTTCGCTGGCTGCTGGAAGGGAGAGAAGAAATCACCTTTTGGAAGAAAAGGGCATTTGTGGGAAGAATATTTTTTAAAAAAATTCTCCTCAAAGTTTCTCTGACCGAGGAGAAAAATATGGGTTTCTCCAATCACTACTGTGATAAACACAGTCTTTGAGATTTCACAAGGCTCTGTGGTTTTGGGAACAAGAAGCTAATTATCATAATTGTTGTTGAAATTCAATGCCCCAATAATATGGAAGTCACAGTCTGTCAAGGTTTACATGAACTGTGTGAAATATGGTTTTTGTTTTGCTGTTGTCTGTCCTGAATTTCCCATCTCCACTAAATGACTCCAAGATCAAGGAAGAAGAGAGAAGGAGAAAACTGTGTCTCCTTCCTCTTTCTCAACCCCATTTAGAAATGTATGAACCTCTTTCTTGGCCATGTTTAGACACAGATTTGCTCCTTAAAAAACACAAGGCTTGTAATCTTTCACAGAAGACACATTATTTGGGAGGCAGTTCAAGAAAAATCCTACCAGGAAAGTACCCTCAATTTCTTTTCTAGGCATAGAGGCTGGTGGGCTTTTTCATCCACAGTTTTATGGTGGAGGTGGCCTATGACAATCCTCCTTTGAACACAGACCAATGAAGAACTGCCTTCAACTTGACCACTAGCGAACCTGTTAAAGGTTTACATGATGAAAACAGTTCTGCCTGATATATCCTATGATGCTTCTTCTGAGTTTCACTTAATTTGCTGTATTTATTTGTTAGACTGTTCTTATACTTTTTTCTAAAAACAAAATCTTCTCCAGACAAAGGACTTAGAAAGAAAGGTCCCTCCCCAAAATTGTCTGGCCTTAAGATGAATGACAAAGGCATTATGCGAAATAAAGAAGAGATGGCGATCGTGAACCAGACAGTTCTTTCTGACCCAGAGAAAGGGATCCAAGTGAGTCTGGGACACTTTTATGCAATAGGTTCTTGGCCTTAGGAGAAAAGCCTCAATATGGAAAAGGGGCACCAGCTCATCTTTCTACTCTTTGTTCAAATGGACAGGTTTTCTCTGACCAACGGAGTCAAAGCAGCCCATTTGGATGTTGAATGCGGATTGGAGGATGACTCACATTTGCCTCTGGGATCTTACTGGCATGGCTACAGAAATATGGATCTCATAGAATCAGAGGATCACCTGGAAGTAACTGACAAGTTACAGAAGAAGCCGCATGCACTTTCCATGGTGTTTTAGAGTTGGGCAGCGGGTTCACATCTCCTTGTCTTGCAAAGAGAGTTAGTTTTTCCTCCCCACTGAGAATTTATCCTTAAAGTAATGGAGGTCAGGGCAGGGGAACATTAAATCCACCCCAGACTTTTTACTGAACTCTCTTCCCCCAATAAATTCAATGCCTTGAACAGTCAAGATTAAAACCAACATGGATTCACTGTCCCACTAAGATGGAAGCCACTAAGGGGCTTAGACATAATGGGACACAGACCTTTGTCTTTAGTGAGAGCCGTTCAATGAATTTTATGAGGCAAGTCAGGTTTATTTACATACCACCTTTCTACTGTAACAGTGAACAGTGACCAAAATATCAATGGGGAATTTAATTAGCTCATGGTCACAAGAGGAGACCTGTTGCTGCACCTCAGGGATCACCCCTTCAATCTGGATACCAGGAAGTAGAAATCCAGAAATGAAGCAGAGGCTCTAAGTACAATCAATGTCTCTTTTATTGGAAACAGGGGTCCAAACACACACAGGCACATACGCACATGCATTCATACAAGGCTCATGAAATAACGTGGTAGATGTGGGATAGATAATAGGCTTTTCTTATGGTAATACTCACCTGATGTAGAGGTTCTCTCTTGGGAAGTCCAATTTGTGTGAGGGTTTGTAAGTCTGCTTAATACCTAAGGCTTAGCAGACCAGGTCAGAGCGACTCTGACTTCAAACTGACATAGATTTGGGGTCTCACAGGGCTCTGTCCTGGGCCCAGTGCTATTCAACATCTTTATCAATGACCTGGATGACAGAATTGGGAGCATACTTATCAAATTTGCAGATGACACCAAATTAGGGGGAATAGCTAATACCCCAGAGGACAGGATCAAGATTCAAAATGACCTGAATAGACTAGAAAGCTGGGCCAAAGCTAACAAAATGAAATTCAACACGGAGAAATGTAAGGTATTGCACTTAGGGCGGAAAAATAAAATGCACAGATATAGGATGGGTGACACCTGGCTGAATGAAACTACGTGTGAAAGGGATCTAGGAGTCCAAGTAGACCACAAGTTGAACATGAGTGAACAGTGTGATGCGGCAGCTAAAAAGGCCAATGCTATTTTAGGCTGCATCAATAGAAGTATAGTGTCTAGATCAAGAGAAGTAATAGTGCCACTGTATTCTGCTCTGGTCAGGCCCCACCTGGAATATTGTGTCCAGTTCTGGGCACCACAATTCAGAAAGGACATTGAGAAACTGGAGCGTGTCCAAAGGAGGGCGACAAAAATGGTGAAGGGTCTGGAAACCATGCCCTATGAGGAACAACTTAGGGACCTGGGGATGTTTAGCCTGGAGAAAAGAAGGTTAAGAGGTGATATGATCGCCCTGTTTAAATATTTGAAAGGATGTCATGTTGAGGAGGGAGCAAGCTTGTTTTCTGCTGCTCCAGAGAACAGGACCCGGAACAATGGATGCAAGCTGCAGGAAAAGAGATTCCACCTGAACATTAGGAGGAACTTTCTGACAGTTAGGGCTGTTCGACAATGGAATGCACTCCCTCGGAGGGTGATAGAGTCTCCTTCCTTGGAGGTCTTTAAACAGAGGCTGGATGGCCATCTGTCAGGGATGCTTTGATTTGGATTTCCTGCATGGCAGGGGGTTGGACTGGATGGCCCTAGTGGTCTCTTCCAACTCTATGATTCTATGATTCTATGATGTTGGCTGCAAAATGACCAGAGACAGGCCGGTGACTGACCTGGGTGAGGGAGGCAGCTGAGAGTGGCTGGCAGCAGCACATCCCTAAATTTAGGAGACCTTTTAAGGGTTTAACAGGGTCTCTAGACAAAGGGCAATCAGTCTGAAACTGTTTGAAGTGTATTTCACATCTTAGGTCCATATTTTGATCTCACTAAATGTTTCTGCTAGAGTAGGGACCCAAATGACTATGCAAATGCCATTCCTTTGATTCAAATGGCTCCCCCTCAATCACAAGAGAGAAACACTTCCTTAAGACATCTGCCTGATAGCAGCTAAGCAGCTCCTCCCATGATCTCACCCATCTTCAGAGCTGGGAAAGGAAATTCATTTACATATCAAAACCCATGGCTTCCCCTTGTTTCAGTAGGAACCTGTTATTTAGATCCCATGCTAGGGCCATACAGCTACTCAGGTCAAGATGCACTTTTGATATCAAGGTGCAGGTCAGAGCCTATCATTTAGATATATCAAAAGGTGCAGATCAATGCCTATCAATACTGGGGGGAAAGTATAAAAAGTGAATTCCTTACCAAAATAAACACACAACTAATAATAATAATAATAATAATAATAATAATAATAATAATAATAATTTACTTATACCCCACTCTTCAACCAAGGCTATCAGAGTGGCTTACAAATTGTTAGTTAGACATTTCCCAGATACAAGAGGATATTTGATTATACAACATTTTTGTTGGAGATTTGGGATATCTGCATTATATATGCAAACAAAAATAGACACATCTTCCTTTAAACCTTCTGCATCTATTTGTAGAAAGGTACACAGATCCAAATGATTTGTCTTGCTGGGTTTTCCTATCTCCCACGATTTGGAAATCGTTGTCGGAACTCATTTGTTTGTTTATTGCATCATTAGCTTTACGTGTCTGTTATTTCTCAGTGTTATGTTTATTAATACAGAAGGAGAAGGAGAAAAAGTGCAATCAAAGAGCATGCATTGTTGTTTTCCAATTACAAAAGACCAACCAGTAATACCATGATGACCATGTGAACCAGATGTGCCACCTACAACCTGCCCCCAGAAAACAATGTTCACATCAGGATCACAATTTCGCCTTCCAACTCTTGTTTCTCCTGCTCCGGCAGGGAATTTTTATTAAAGAATAGGTGAGATTTTCTTTTCTTTTTGTTTTATATTTTCCCTTTCAAAGGTCATGTTAGTTGAGAGATACAAAAGGCCACAGGAGAAGCAGCTCCAAGCCCAAGTTGACTATCTGCTGAATTTAGTCCAGAAATGGAGGAGAAAAAGGACTGTGTGAAAGATCAAGGTGAGGCCAGTTGTGCCAAAAACCCAGTGGAGAAGCCAAGAGGAGCTGGACCACGGCTTTTGCCTTCGAAAGATGTTTTAGCATCAGCTTTTGCAGACTAGATCTCCTTCGGCAGATGCAAGGAGTGAGAGGGTGCTCCGGAAGGATCTAAGGTCTTTCCTGTGCACCTGTTGACTCCATGCATCTGAGGACGGAGACCAAGTCTACAAAAGTTTATGCTTCAACTTCTTTTGCTCAGTTAGTCTCTCAGGTGCCACAAGATGGCAATGCAATTTAAGACAAGAGTGATTTAAGTGGGCTTAATCTGTATTTTAAGATATGGCAAATTAAAAGAGAAGAGCCAGCAGCCTTTTAAAACCATTTGAAACGAAACACATGCAGAAATGTGAATCAAATCCAATGGTCCCTGGAAGTACACATCAGGACTGGCAAAGCCTTGCGGAGGGCATCAGAGGCGTGGGCCCATTGCTCCTCCCCACCACAAGCCCGTACTCTCCCCCAGATGAGAGACAGCTGGAGGGCAGGGGAAGGGCAGGAGGAGCAGGAGCAACAGCACGTGCCCGTCACCACCCTAATTTCCCCCGGCTTCTAGCTGTCTCTTCCTGCCCTGGAAGCCCCACCTCTGATGGTGGAAGCCCTGCCCATGGATGGCAGAAGTCCCACCCACAGAGGGAAGAAGCCCCGCCCCCGGCATGGGGTCCTAGAAATGTTCAGCATCACCGCAAAGGAGGCTAAGGCAATGCAAAATGCAGGATGTTATGGTGACCCCAAGTTGAGCCTATCATGGGGTTTTCTTGTAAGATTTGTTCAGAGGAGGTTTGCCATGGCTTTCCCTTGAGGCTGAGAGCGTATGACTTGCCCAAGATCACCCAGTGGGTTTACATGGCCGAGCGGGGATTTGAACCCTGGTCTCCAGATCCATCGTCCACAAGGAGTCCACTACTCCACCCTGGCTCCCGTGGTCTACTTTGCCAAGCTTTATTGTCTTTTTCTAGTGATTCAGGTCTTCTCATGGCATGTCCAAAGTATGACAGACTCAGCTTAGGATGGGTGACACCTTGCTTGAAAGGAGCACTTGTGAAATGGACTTTGGGGGCTTAGTAGACACCAAGCTAAACATGTCAACAGTGTGGAGAAGCAGCAGCCAGAAAAGCTAGTATGATTCTAGGCTGAATCAGCAGGACTCTAGATCATAGGAAGTAATAGTGCCACTGTATTCTACTCTGGTCAAGCCTCCCCTGGAATCCTGTGTCCAGTTCTTAGCAGCATGATTCAAGAGGATGTGGACAAGCTGAAATAATGTCTCCAGGGAAGGATGAGTGAAGATGATCAAAGATTTGGAAACCAAGACTTGTCCACAATACAAAATACATACTTTATTAGCCACCAAAAATGGGGGAAAAGTTGCATTGTGCAAACTTTCAAAGCTCCACTGGCTTCTTTGTCTGGCAGAGATGCTAAGATAGTGAGTTATGTGACATTGGTAGCCAGAATCTTAATAGCATCGAAATGGACAGAGAGTTCAATACTTTTGGTGCAAGATTGGTCATTACAACTATTGGAAATGGCTGAAATAGACAAATGGATATGTCTCATGCATTTGTTTATTTATTTATACGCCGCCTTTCTCCCAAGGCGCCTCTCAAGATAAAAGGCCTTTAAAACAATTGTAAAAAACCGACTTAAAATAAGACCATTAAAACAGTATAAACATACAAAAGTGAAAACGCATTATCTAATACATCTACCCCATATAAAAGCCAAGAAACCCGAAACCCTGGGGAAACTTGTCAGTATTTGGGAACTGGAAATGAAATATTTAAGTAACATGTTGAGAGAAATGTCAACTGTTGGTTTTAGGATTAAGTAAGAGAAGCTGTTGTATAGTTATTCAGAATTTGGGATGATCTCTATATTTCAGACAGATGCAAAAATCATTTGTATGTAAGTCACAGCATTGATTCTACATTGTAGGTGCAGCCTTTATTATTATCTATTATCATGTGTATATAAGGAAGGAACATTACCAAAAATATGTATAAACACCAAGCATAGATATCTCAGGAAGGAGAGAAAGAATGAAAGGAATTCTTATTATATATTTTATGTCATTTTGTATGTCATGTCATGTTTATGTTATGCTTTAGGTTACAATAAACGAATAAATAACAGTTGTTGTGTGCCTTCAAGTCATTTCTGACTTATGGCAAGCCTATCACGGGGGTTTCTTGTCACATTTCTTCAGAGGGGCTTTGCCTTGATCATCCTCTGAGGCTGAGAGAGTGTAGCCTGACTACGGTCACTTAGTGGCTTTCATGGTTGGGCTACGATTCAAACCTTGGTCTCCAGAGTCATAAACCAGTGCTCAAACCACTCTGCGATGGAGCCACAGGCCTATATGCTGCCTCTGATGTTACTCAGGCCCTGTACACACCGGCCATTAAGGCCGGCGTAGAGGCGGTATCAGGGCATAGTGTCCTCAAGTTGCATGCCCAACTCTGCCTCCCAGGATGCCCTGATGCCATGTGCTGCTCCACACGACGCAGCCCCAAACGAGTGCTGAATAGCTGTGGCAATGCGGCTATGGTGCCCTTTCGAGGGTGCAAAAAGGAGCTGCGTTTTGCGGCTCCTTTTCACACGCTTGAAAGGCCAGATCAGGGCCACGGGGTGAGCTGCCACAGCCCTGATCCATCGCAAAAAGGGGCGACTGCAGGCTGTCCCTTAGGGGTGGTCTGTGGACTCCTCAGTTAAGATGATAGTGAAGGATCTCAATGCAATCAGAGGCCATTCAACTTCTTGCTCTTATGGACAAAGGGCAGTAAAAGACAGATAATAAAGCTGCACCTACACTGTAGGATTAATGCAGATTGATGGCTCCATGCTTTGGAATTCTGGGGGCTATACTGTATATACTCATGGATTCATAGAATCATAGAGTTGGAAGAGACCACAACGGCCAGCCAGTCCAACCCTATTATGCCATGCAGGAAATCTCAATCAAAGCATCCGTGACAGATGGCCATCCAGCCTCTGTTTAAAGACCTCTGAGGAAGGAGACTCGGCTGCACTCTGAGGAAGGAGTGTGTTCCAGTGTCAAACAGCTCTTACTGTCAGTTCCTTCTTCCTAACATTGCGGTGAAATCTCTTTTCCTGGAGCTTGCATCCATTGTTCCGGGTCCAAGTCTGGAGCAGTAGAAAACAAGCTTCCTCCCTCCTCAATATTACATCCCTTCAAGTATTTAAACAGGGCTATCATATCACCTCTTAACTGTCTCTTCTCCAAGCTAAACACTTGCATCTCCCTAAGGCGTTCTTCATAGGGCATGGTTTCCAGGCCCTTCACCATTTTAGTCACACTCCTTTGGACACGCTCCATTTTCTCCACATCCTTTTTAAATTATGGTGCCCAGAACTGGACACATTATTCCAGGGTCTTTTCTCTGCTCCACTTTCCAGGAGGGAGGGGGCTCCTCAAAGACCTTTGTATATTTGGATCATGATCCCCTCCATGGCCATGTCTCTCTCTAAGGAACCCCCGCCCTCTTTTCTCATAATAACCCCCTAAGTACCTGGGCCCCAAGGAGTCCTCCTCCGAGGAGGCAGGGATGGTAAGAGAGAGAGGCCTGGCACCCCCTGCCTTTCTTTGAGGAAAAAGGGGCTTCCTTCCTTCTTATAATCCCCAAGGTCCCCCCCCCAGAAGATCCTCAAGCCATTGTTCTAAAGGAACGAGGGTTGTCCCCCATTTCCATCCCTCAGAACAGACTGTGAGGGCAGCATTGGCTTCAGGTCTGAGACTGTGCATGCGCACATACATCCAAAGGCCCCTTCTGATCATGTGCAGGGATCACCAGGGCCTTACTGCTGCTGCTGTTATTTCACTGGCGGCCTTTGAGGGAAGGGAAGGAGTGTACTGGGGTCCAGCAGCCTCCCCTCCCTCCCTCCCTCCCTCCCTCCCTCCCTCCCTTCCTTCCTTCTTTTGAGGAGATTTTGAAGAGGCTGCAATGGAGCCCAGGAAAGGAAGGCTCTGCTTTGGAAATAGTCTCTCTGTGTATACTATATATACACACATAGATAGATAGATAGATAGATAGATAGATAGATAGATAGATAGATGTGTGTTTGTATCTGCTGTTCTTACAGCTAGGAATGGAGCTGAGGATTGAGGAGAGAAGAAAGTGTCCGTTTTGTGCAGATTCACAAATTCTGTGCATCAAAGAATCCAGTATGTTGAAACAGCAAAGACCTTTATTGAAAACACATATCAGAAATATGTTTAAGCCAGAACTGCCCAGAATATATTGAAACCCCAAAACCTAAAACTCCACCTTCCACCAAACCCAGCCCCCACCTACAATCCCCACCATCTATCCTCACTATTAACCAGCCCCACTTTGCCATCCTTCTCACACGCACAATCTCTCCCTGCCCCAGACATTTGAAGAAACTAGCTCCCTTTCTGTTACTACGGGTCCCCAACTTTGGCTAAAATCCCTCAAATTCCGAATGCTATCATTACTTTTCTAGCTAGCTGCAACAAATCCCAGCTCCCATCTAACTAACCTAAACCACAGTCCATAATCCCCAGCCAAATTTATAACCCAAAACAATTGTCTATACTAGTAGCAATTAAAACCTAAACTTAACCAAACATAACTTTAAAACTTTATTTGAAATTTTGTCAAAATTTGAAGTATCTTCTTGATTTCTGTACTTTTTATTGTAAAATTTAATAAAGATTATTAAAAAACAAAAATAATGTTCGTTCACTGCTTGGATGTGTGTGGCTCCTCTCCTGTGTAGCCTCTCTGGTGATTGAATAGGCCTGACCTCCAAGAAAAACATTTCCCACAATGCTGGCATTTGTATGGCTTCTCTCCTGTGTGGACTATCTGGTGTGTCATTAGGCTTGGCTGCCGAGAAAAACATTTCCCACAATGCTGGCATTTGTATGGCTTCTCTCCTGTGTGGACTCTCTGATGGATAACTAGGTATGACTTCTGAGAGAAACATTTCCCACAATGCTGGCATTTGTATGGCTTCTCTCCTGTGTGGATTCTCTGATGTTTCAATAGGACTAACTTCCAAGAAAAACATTTCCCACAATGCTGGCATTTGTATGGCTTCTCTCCTGTGTGGATTCTCTGATGTTTCACTAAGTCAGACTTCCAAGAAAAACCTTTCCCACAATGCTGGCATTTGTATGGTTTCTCTCCTGTGTGGATTCTCTGGTGTGCCATTAGGCTTGACTGCTGAGAAAAATATTTCCCACAATACTGGCATTTGTATGGCTTCTCTCCTGTGTGGACCCTCTGATGTTTCACTAAGTCAGACTTCCAAGAAAAACCTTTCCCACAATGCTGGCATTTGTATGGTTTCTCTCCTGTATGGATTCTCTCATGACTGACAAGTTCTTCTGTAAAGAAGGATAATAACAGATAGTACTGAATATCAGAGTTAAGAGAGAAAAGCGTTAGCCCAAGATTTAGCCCTATGTTTACTCCCCCCTATTTGATATTAAATTAAGTTGGAGTCAGATCCCAATAACTCATTGACAAAGGCAGAGTAATGGGGCTGGGACCTGGACTCCAATTTTGATGAGGGTCAAGTGCCAGGGAGCAACCTTAAAACATCTATAAGACAGGCATGGAGTACTGATGGGGTTTGGAGGTGATCTCAGGGGCATTGTATTGCCTGGAAGGGAGGGGGGAGAAATGAAATAATATTTTGCCCCCAACATCCCACAGCATCCCTTTGGGGAAGTGGAGGCCATTTTGCCACTGTTGGGCCCTGTCTGTGCCATTGCAGGCCCAAGGGAGGTCTTTCCCCCTTAAAAGGATTGAAGAGGGGCCAAAAAACGTAGGAAATCTGCTCAGGAATGTGCTGAGTACCATTTGGGTGTGAAATGCATTAATCTCCATGGCTTCATTCCATAAAATCCTATTATTGGCAGTTTAAGATGGGGTATTTACAATCCTTAGAAACTGGAGAGCAATAGTGCCTCACTGAACTACAGATTAAAATATTCTATAGAATGTTGCTATCACAATTAAACTAGGCTTGAAAGGGATCTAGGACTCCTAGTAGACCGCAAGTTGAACATGGGCCAACAGTGTGATGCGGCAGCTACAAAGGCCCTTTTGCATCTATGCAAGAATAGTTTCTAGATCAAGGGAAGTAATAGTGCCACTCTATTCTGCTTTGGTCAGGCCTCACTTGGAATAATCCTGTGTCCAGTTCTGGGAACCACAATTCAAAAAGGATGTTGACAAATTGGAGCATGTCCAAAGGAGGGCAACCAAAGTGGTGAAGGGTCTGGAAACCATCAAGCTCTATGAGGAGCAGCTTAGAGAGCTGGTTATGTTTAGCCTGGAGAAAAGAAGATAAATAGTGGATAAGATATCCATGTTTAAATATTGGAAAGGGTGTCATGTTGCGCAAGGAGGAGCCTTGCCTTTTGCTGCTACAGAAAAAAGGAGACACCACAATGGATGCAAGTCACAGGGAAAGAGGGTCCACCTAAAGATTAGGAGGAACTTCATGACAGTAAGAGCTCTTTGACAGTGGAATAAACTCCCTTAGAGTTTGGTGGAGTCCTCTTCTTTGTAGGTCTTTAAAGAGAGGCTGGATGGATGGCCATCTCTAGGGGCTGATTTGAATGTGTATTCCTGCAGGGCAGAAGATGGTTGAACTGGATGGCCCTTGTGGTCTATTCCAACTCTATGATTCTATAATTCTACTGGAACCATAGCGACATGATAATATAGTATGAAAGGGACCGTAGTCTTTATAGAAAGAGCAATGGATTCAGGTTCCTTACCTACAGAAGCCACATTCTCGTAATTGTCCATCATTACATAACTGTACAAAAGTTTCTGTTTCTTCGTCAACAGATTCCATTCCTCCTCAGAGAAATATATTGCCACATCTGCAAAGGTCACCTGAAATAGAAAATAGCCCTCATCCAGAGAGTGACTGAGCAAAAGGGAAGGAAAGCACATGGTGTATCCCAAATATTAGTATTTCATCCCTTCAGAATTCAGTCCAGGAAATAAACTTTAAATTCTGTCAGCAAGGAAAAAGCTACTGCCTTTGAGATCAGATTGTCTTGAATCCTTTCAATATAATAAAGAATATAATTTAGGCCATGACTGAGATATTGAGGATGGATTCGGATACTGACTATCCCAACACATTCAGTACATTTAGGCACAAAAGAATTATGGTGCATTCAGCCATTTCTTGCCAATTTTCAGAGGCAAATGTCATTTTTAAAAAACAGTTCTGGGGAGCACTCTGGACTTGAAGGCCACTAGATCCAGAGATATTCTCCCATATCCCCCAACATTTCACAGACAGGAAAAGCAAGGCACTTGTGGACAAGCAACACCAGAAGGTGGTGAGGATGGCCAAAGTTTTTGAGGAAGATCACACAAGCTAGAAAGGGCACAGCAGTTTGGTTTTGCCTCAGCCTCCTGGCATAGGAAGACTCTATCCTCTCCCCCCTTTTGAGTTGATGGGGTGCAAACTCCTTGAAAGTCATTTTTCAGCAACCCAAGATAGCTGAGGAGAAGGGGGAAAGTGGGAGGAGGAGAGAGAAACCTACACTTTTTAAAGCCCCTGAAAACGTGGGGTGACAGAGGCTTGGTTAACCAGGACTTTCTCTGCCAAACTGGGACAATATGTTCTCCACTTGCTTTCATGAGCTGCCCCAGCAGTGACACAAATGAAACTAATAGTCAGGATGGCGACTCACCAAAGAGTTTTTGTACTTCGACAGCCTCCTTATCTTGGAGCCCAACTCTCTCCGCTTGACCTCTGTGTTGGCCATTAGGTGGAAAGGGGTCCTGGTGGCCCTGCACTTGGGTCTCTTCCTGCAAAATATGCCCCAAAGCTGTGTACAAGGAGACCGAGATGAAGTTCCTAAAAACAGAGACCAAGGTTAGGCTTGATTTGTCAAAAAACAATGCATCACTCAAAGACACAGAGAACAGCATGCTGCTAGTGAGATATGCAGGTGACATATGCCTCCTTTGGGCAAATGCAGAGGTGGGTATCCCCTTCCTCCCTCTTCACCAAACAAAGCCCTGTGGACTTAGCATGGATTCACTGCAGCTCCCCTACACAACAGATACTCCATGTTAAAACGCTTTTGACGTTGCTATCTTACGGAGCATGTGAGGCAACATGTTAACGTATGGTGCCAGATACTCCACCTTGACTGTAGTCAGTAACTTGTGAGCTGAAGAAACACCTGTCACTTTCTCAATGAGCAAAGAGACATTGTAATCTTCTCTCAGATGAGGCTTTTATGCATATAAGAAGTTCCAGTGTGTACAACACTATACACATCGACACCCTCCACCATCCACACCAGTAACAACCCACTCTGAGGCACACACTGTCTGACTCTTCCTCAGTGACAGTTGAGAATGACAGCTGACAGTTGCATCAACATTCCCATGATGCACTGTTTAAATGCTGAGACATCTAACTGCCACTAGAGCTGTCAATGACTCCCACAACAGCTCCTTCTAGTGGCCACATGCATGTCATTTCCTCAGACCTGTTCTCCATGGTCCTGACACTCCATGCCTTGTGAGAGTGGAGGGGGGTCAGGGGATGGGGAATTGGAGAGGACCCTGGCTATGTCCCTGGAGCTAGATGTGAAATGAGCGCATCATCTGCTGAAACCCCCTGACCTCCCCAGTGGCCCTCAGAGGAGAAGGCCTTCCTTTGGCTTCTGGCTAGAGAAACACAGCTGGAGGCTTCTCCAATGCCTCGCACCCAACACTCTCCTCAGGCATGGAATGAACATGGAGCATGGCTTCCACAATTCCCATCTTTCGTTTTGTATTCCTTCTAATTCCACATCTATTTAAAACCTCTCCCTCATTTGATGATAAAGATACCAGTGACAATCTAGGCCAGATTCTTTAAGTTCTTCTTGTGTTTTGATCTCTAGTTTTCCTTGCGATTCTTTCAGGACATCCTTGTATCTTAACCATTTAGTTTTCTGGATGCCTTTCCTCCCAAAAAGAGCCTCATGCGGCAAACACCATAAAGATATTTTTGGACATATTCTACATTTGTTTTTCCCCAGATCTTAAATAGAGCTTTTCTTACGAAATGATTTGTGCTTTCTTTATTAACTTTCTCTTTACCGTAAATTAGGTATCCATGCCACCCAAATCTTAAATGTTCACCCTCCAGACATAACAACTGTTCATTCTCTAACACAAACCATTCTCTAATCCAAACAACAACAAACAGCATAATAAAGTTTTAAGTTTGGTAAACCCAGCCCTCCTCTACTTTCTGTTTCCTTTTAGTCCTGAAACATATTCCAATTCCACTATTACATCCATCAATTGTCTTGTGCTCTTTTCTGGGTTCTCCAGGGAATACAAATGTCGCCTGAGAAGACTCTCATTTGGGACTTTATTCCTGCAAAGCATGGGCTCAGTCTCTCAGCTGCAACTTCCACACAATCCTGGACTGAAACAATTAAACAAAGGTCCTCTTTCAGCTCCAGGAATAAAGACCTACCTTCAGTACAAAGACCCTGATTCCTGCAGCCCCAGAAAGGCCTCTTCTGCAGTCCTTTACGGCCGGAGCTTCCCTGGGTCAGAGGCCGTCTCCTCAGCTGTAGAGAAGGGTTGCTCTGAGTGCGAAGGAGGAGGAGGTCCACAGGGCTGAGGGAGGGAAGGCAATGGGGAAAAGGTCAGTGCCAAAGACCATAGAGGGCAGAAGGTGACAATGCCTAGGAAACTCCTCTGAGTCTCAGCCATTCTAGGAATGAGTGGCAGGAGTGAGTCCAGGGGGCTGAGGGGGTCTCCTTTCCCAAAGGGGGAGGCAAGGACCAGTGGGACCCTCCCCAGCTAGGGCCCAAAGGAAGGGTCTCTCTCCCCACCTCTCTCTCAGCCCCGAAAGCCCAGCCTCCCCACTGGCCCTGAGTCCCTGCCTCCCTTCGTCAGACCCCCACAGGCTCCTTCCTTCTTTCATTCCTTCACCCCAAAATGGAGGGCCAGAGGCAGAAAGGGACACACTTCCTTCCTTTTGGCCCAAGGAGCCTGGCCTCCTTCTGACTCTGGAGCCTCAGGAGAGAAAGAGAAGCCTCTGTTCAACTGAGGCCTCAGAGAAGGTTCCGGAACATTATTCCCCACAAGCAGCACAAAATGGCCACCAGAACACAAAATGGCCGCCTCTGCCTCAGTGCTTGGCAGATGGCAGTTTGAGGCCTTCAGGGAACCCAAAATGGAGAGTGAAAAGGCCCCAAAGTCGGAAGGGTCCTCAAACAGGATTTCCAAACCTTAACAACACCTAAAATGCCAAACCAAAAGAACATTCCCAGAGTTCCATAGCACTGAGCCAAGGCCATTACAGTGGTGCAGAACAAGAAGGCCCAGCGATGGTGGCATTAATGATGATTAATGTCTGGCGGCAGCTCCATCCTCTCCCCCGCAGGCCTGATAAATATCATCATCACCAGCACCATTGCTACTGCGTGAGAGCCACCATTAAAAGCATTGAAATCCCCTTTGGGGAGTCCCACTCTCCCACCTTCAGAGAGAGTGGGCCTTGCCTAGAAGGGCTGCTGGGCCTCCTTCCTCCCCTCCTTAATGGCAGTGGCCAAAGAAAAGCACCAGCAGTAGACCCAAGCCAGGCCCAGCCAGACCTCAGGGCAGCAATGAAGCCTAGTGGTTCCAGGCCTTGTCTCTCTGCTGTCACTCCACTCCCCTCTCTCTTTCCTGTCTATCTTTCTCCCTCTAACACTCTTCTCTCCTCACTCACTCTTGTCCACACGCAGCTAAATAGAGAAGCAGAAGCTCCGCCTCTTTTTGAGGCTGGCCAATGGGGGCAGAGCAACTGGAAGACTCCACTCCCTGCCCCAGACTCACATTTTGCATTCCGGTGGCCATTTCGTGTTCTGGCGGCCATTTGTGCTGCTTGTAACTGTGGGGAATAATGTTCCAAAACCTTCTCTGAGGCTCTCTTTCTCTCCTGAGGCTCCAGAGAGAGAAGGAGGCCAGGCTCCTTGGGCCAAAAGGAAGGAAGTGTGTCTCTTTGTGTCTCTTTTGTGTGTATATTTTCTGGGAGGGTTTTTACAAAGCTCTGCTCCTACTGGGGAACATGGGTTTTAAAAGTGACCAGAAATGGGGAGGAGAGTTTTAATACAAGCCTTCTTCTTCTTCTTCTTCTTCTTCTTCTTCTTCTTCACAAATATTGGGGTTTGGCTTCTAAGAGGAGGCTAGTCCACAAAAAAAGGCCAAAAGTAGCTCCTTTGGGAGGTTTTAAAAGTCTCTCCAGTTTTCTTATAAAGAGATTTTTATGCATGAAGGAAGCTGACAAACCAGACCATCTCATATTACCAAGAATGAAACAAACAAATATAGAAACAACAACAAAAATAATGATTAGACAAAAAAGTGCTTAGTTTTTAAAAATAAAACCATTATTAAGAGGGTAAAAACCAGACTTGGGTGCTTCAACCCTTTTACAACCAGCTCAGGCTGTATCTGCACTGCAGAAATATTCCATTTTGAAACCGTGTTAACTCTCCTGGCTCCTTCCTGTGGAATCCTGGGATTTGTAGTTTGATGCGGCACCAGAGATCCAGAGCCACCCAAGGCAAGGCTCTCCAGGGCTCTCTTGGCCCTCCTTTGCTTGCGAATACTGACTAACTCAGGGAGTCTCTATATTTTATTTATTTATTTATTTATTTATTTATTTATATCCCGCTCTTTTCCTAGGACTGGGACTCAGAGCAGCTTCACAGCATTAAAAAACAAACAAACAAAAAGTACAATTAAAAACATTAAATAAATAAATAAATGATGTACCTTAAAAAGAATGATTAAACTACTCCAACATCCCAGGCTGTCCTTATAGTAATTCCTTAAATGCCTGTTTGAACAGGTAGGTCTTCACCTGCCGTCAGAAAGCCATCAAGGAGGAAGCCTTTCTTATCTCCCTGGGCAGGGAGTTCCAGAGTCTAGGGGCAGCCTCTGAGAAGGCCCTCTCTCGTGTCCCCACCAACCGTATTTGTGAAGATGATGGGATGGAGAGAAGGGCTTCTCCAGAGGATCTCAAAGTCCAGGCTGGTTCATACCAGGAGAAACAGTCTCCCAAATACCTGAGCCATGCAGGGCTTTGTAGGTTGTAACCAGTACCTTGAATTGTGCCCGGAAACAAACTGGCAGCCAATGAAGCTGTTTCAACAGAGGAGTTGTATGGTCTCTGTAATCTGCCCCTCTTAACAGTTGAATTTTCTGAACACTTTTCAAAGGCAGCCCCATGTAGACCCCATTACAGTAGTCCAAACGGGATGTAACCAAGGCATGTACCACCATGGCCAGATCTGGCTTCTCAAGGAATGGGCACAGTTAGCGCACGAGTCTTAAATGTGCAAAAGCACTCCTGGTCACAGCAGAGACCTGGGCCTCCAAAATTACCCCCAAACTGTGAACCTGTGTCTTCAGGGGAGCGTGACCCCATCTAACACAGGCTGGATCCCTATTCCCTGATCTGCCTTCCGACTGACCAGGAGCACCTCTGTCTTGTCTGGATTAAGTTTCAACTTGTTTGCTCTCATCCAGTCCATTACTGAAGACAGGCACTGGTTTAAAACCAGGACTGCCTCCTTGGACTGAGGTGGGAATGAGTAGTAGAGTTGAATGTTATCTGCATATTGATGACACCGCACCCCAAAACTCCGGACAACCTCTCCCAGCGGTTTCATGTATATGTTAAACAGCATAGGGAACAACACAGAACCCTGAGGGACCCCACAGGTCAATGGCCAGGGGGTCGAACAGGAGTCCCCCAGTACCACCTTCTGAGTTCGCCCCTCCAGGAAGGAACGGAGCCACTATAGAACAGTATCTCCAAGCCCTATCCCAGAGAGGCAGTCTAGAAGGATACCATGATCGATGGTATCAAAAGCCACTGAGAGGTCCAGGAGAACCAACAGAGACACA
>JACSCI010001341.1:1134-17341 GCA_016801065.1 Sceloporus tristichus
CGCCAACCCACCTCCTCCTCCGGCTCCACCTTCCTCCTCCTCCTCGGTGGGCTGGCAGCAGAAGCGCCGCCACCACCACGCCCCCACTGGGAGGGCTTGCGCGCCTTGGCCCGTTCCGCCCAGGCCTCAGCAGGGGCCAGTGGCAGCACGCGCGCCTGCCCATTCCCTCTGCACATGCCTGCCCGCCCCACTTCTTTCTGTGCACGCGCCTGCCCACCCCACTTCCCTCCGCGCGCGTGCGCGTGCCTTCCCCACTTCCAGGAGGAGGAGGGGGGAGAGGAGGAGGAGGAGGAGGAGGAGGAGGAGGAGGAAGGAGCCGGAAGAAGGGTGCCTGAAGGCCAGGACACAATTGGGCCAGAGGAGGAAGAGGAGGAATGCTGAGATAGTGGCCATTAGGGCTGCCTGGTATTTTGGTTTTTTTAAATTATTTTGAAAAATATAAAATACTTATTTTATTTAATTTTTTAAATTTTTATTATTGCTTTTTAAATTTATTGTTATTATTGCTTGTTTTTGTTTTATTTTATTAATTTTTATTATTGCTTGTTTTTGTTTTATTTTATTAATTTTATTATTGCTTGTTTTTATTTTATTTTATTAATTTTATTATTGCTTGTTTTTATTTTATTTTATTAATTTTTATTATTGCTTGTTTTTTTATTTTATTACATTAATTTTTATTATGAAATATATACACCCCTGCCTTGTTTTTTATTTATTTTTTCATTATTTTTTATTATTAAATAAATGCAAGTGCATTTTTTGTGTATTTATGGTGCTTTGAATGCTAACAAATGCCTTTCCTGGACAATTATAGTGATGATGATGATGGTGGTGGTGGTGGTGGTGGTGGTGGTGGTGATATTGATATCAACAAGCCTCTGAGGCATGGCCAATGTAACTTGCTGTGATTTTTACTAACTCATGCGCAGTGAAGAAAAACCACAGTCCCTTGCCCAAGTACACACTTCTGAGAAGTAATGTTGAACCCGAGGGCCAGTACATTTCCGCCATCTGTCTAGGAATAATACCAAAATGTCCTCCATTTTGATCATGCCTAAAAACATGCATTTATATTAACATTTTTAAAAAAAAACCTCAATTTTTTGCACGTCCTCCATTTCTAGAAAAATGTGTCCTACATTTGAAAATGTTGCCCTACATTTGACCTACATTTGTCCCGGTTTGGAGGTCCTCACTTATGGCAACCCTAGGTGAGAAGGAAAAGACAAGGCTGCAATCTTTGTTCCTGGTCTTCTAGATTTCTTGTGTGATGGGAGACATTTTTAGCACATGAAAATTTTTCCATGTTGGTCCTCACAATCTGCTTCACTAAACTGATATAAGTCTAAGGCAGACTCTCCCAATCATAAAATTTGTATTTGATTTCCAGTCTGTTTGGTCAAGTTCTTTTACCACAAAAGGCAGAGAACACTCCAGGGCCCTCTTCCCTTCCCTGGCAATAGAAATAGGAAGACCACATATTGAATCATTAGGAATGACTTCTTTCATGATGGCTCCAAAACCAGGAGCCTCACTGCATCAAAATGGGAGACCAACTCTGTCTCAAAGCCATGGGTTCAATGCTCTTTTAGCAACAGAAGCAGTCCTCCTGAGGACACTCTGAGAGCTGTCATTGGCTGGAATCCCAGTCCCTCCCACATCCCACACAGAATGACATCACTGCTATGGAAGGCTCACTTGACCAATCAGAGAGCAAGATTAAGGTTCTTCTGGAAGCTTCCGTGAGAAGGAGATATAAGGCCTGAGAGACCAAGAGACAGTTGGGGGAATTGTGTCGGTTGGAGAGAGAGTTAAAGAGCGGATCTTGGAAGTTAGTCTCAGAATTGGACACTTAGGTCTATTTATTATTTTAATAGCCTGTATGAATTGAATATTATATACACTCGTCCCCCGGGTTACGAAATTAATTCGTTCCGGCGCTATTTTCGTAACCCGGGGGACTTTCGTTAGCCGAATCCCCATAGGCGCTAATGGGGAAAAGCCGCGGCTCCGCCGCGGCTCCATTTAAAACAGCGCCGGCTTTTTTTCGCAAGCCGGGGAAACCTTCGTAACCCGGAAATAATTAATTATTTTTTTTTTTTCGTATCCCGGGAATTTCGTATCGCGGCGCGTTCGTATCCCGGGGTACCAGTGTACTTACAAATATTGTACCTGCAAGATTCTTAATATCTTGTAGGACTTATATTTCAGTTATATTTTGTTATTTATAATAGATACCTCATTGGAGTATCTACTACTCGGTGCTCCTTTTACACATATCTTGGATCGGTTGATGCTTGGGAAGATCAGTTAAGAAGGAGAAACAAGGTTCCTTAACTGGTCCCAGTGTAGGTTAAGGGAAGTCCTTTTATAATTCACTGGATGATGGCAGAGAAATTTAAGGAATTTAAGGGTCTGCTGGGCTAAGAGCCATAATGTCTAAATGTCTAATTAACAATTTGTAAGACACTCTGATAGCCTTTTGGCTGAAGAGAGGGTATAAAACTATTTTTATTATTATTATTATTATTATTATTATTATTATTATTTCAGGGCCGCAGTTTGGCTGCTTGGACCACCGGAGATCATCACAGAGAGTCACTTGGAAAAGCCCATCTCACTCCAGAAAATAAAGGTACTTGAGGAGTTTGCACTCTACGTCTTTCTGTAATAATAGCTACAAAACTGATAAGAGCATTTGGGACATTTAGTCTTTTAAAAGTAAATATTGCAGATTTAAATGCTGCTTTAAAACCTCTTTCCATCTGCCAGCTTTGTTCTGGTTTTGGGGGGAAATGAGAAAGTGTTGGGAGGGAGGGACTGTCAACAGAATTAGGAGATGCACTGCAGGCTATGGACAGTTTGCAGCCAAGAAAGGTCCAAAAAACATGGCAGCAATAGTCCAGTTTGAGAGTGCTTTAACTGCCCTGGACCAGTGCTAGGGAATCCTGGGAAATGGAGTTTATTGTGGCAACAGAGCTCTCTGACAGAGAAGGCTCAATGTCTCAGAAAACTACATTTCCCAGAATTCCCTAGCACTGATCTAGAGCAGTTAAAGCAGTATCAGATTGGATTATTGCTGCAGTGTGTTTTGGACTTAGGTGAACCTTGGCAAGTCACACTCTCTCAGCCTCAGGGAAGGCAATGGCAAACCTCCTCTGAACAACTCTTGCCAAGGAAACCCCAGGAGAGGCTCCCCAGAAGTCGACAATGACTTGGAGCCACACCACAAAAAACGACAAAGCCTCAAGAAAGAGGCAGCGTGGTTTAGTGGCTGGAGCATTGGACTATGACCCTGGAGACCAGGGTTCAAATGCCTTGTTGGCCACGGAAACCCACTGAGTGGCCTTAGGCAAGAAGTCACACTTTCTCAGCCTCAGAGGGAGGCACTTGCAAAACCATGTCTGGACAAATCTTGGCAAGAAAAGCCTGCGAAGGGCTTCCCTTAAGGTTGCCATGATGTATTTAGCTGAATAGAGGGCTATAAAAACATTATTATTACTAAAAGCATGCAAAAGACTTCCGTTAGGGAAAACAACTTGGAGGCACACAATGACAACAAGAGGAGTAACACCACTTACAGGGCTTATCACCCTCACAAGCCAGCTAGGGAGAAAGAAAGAAAGAAAGAAAGAAAGAAAGAAAGAAAGAAAGATATTGCCAATGTTTCTGGTCAAGAAGACGTGGGAGTTGTAGTTCTCAATTCAGAGATATTGGAGGGACCTTACTGCAGGGCATGTAGATTGTAGGAGATTCAGTCCAGGAAATGCATTTTAAATCCCATTGGCAAGAGAAAAGGCTACTACTGCCTTTCAGATCCAGTTTGCCCCAAATCCTTTATGAGGCGAGAACCCCCTTTGTTAGGAAGCGAACCCCGAATATCTCAGGAAGGCTCTCTATCTCCCAAGGCCCCTTCCCTCCAGGACCTCCTTCCACTCTTCCCTCAGTCTCTCTCTCTCTCTCTCCCCTGAAGGCCACAAACTGACAAATGGCAAGCGCTAAGGCAGAGGGAGCCATTTTGTGTTCTGGAAGCCATTTTGTGCTGCTTGTGACTGTGGGGGAATAATGTTCTAGTTCCAGAACCTTCTCTGAGGCCTCAGTTGAACAGAGTCCTCTCTTTCTCTCCTGAGGCTCCAGGGTGAGAAGGAGGCCATGCTCCTTGGGCCAAAAGGAAGGCAGTGTGTCCCTTTGTGCCTCTGGCCCTCCATTTTAGGGGGAAGGAAGGAAGGAAGGAAGGAAGGAAGGAAGGAAGGAAGGAAGGGGTCTGAGGGGGCCCTTTCATCCTCCATTTTGGGTTCCCTGAAGGCGTCAAACTGCCAACTGCAAAGCACTGAGGCAGAGGCGGCCATTTTATGTTCCAGTGGCCATTTTGTGCTTCTTGTGACTGTGGGGAATAATGTTCTGGAACCTTGTCTGAAGCCTCAGTTGAACAGAGGTCTCTCCTGAGGCTCCAGAGTGAGAAGGAAGCCAGGCTCCTTGGGCCAAAAGGAAGGAAGTGTGTCAATTTGTGCCTCTTGCCCTCCATTTTGGAAGGAAGGAAGGAAGGAAGGGGCCTGTGGGGGGTCTGAGGAAGGGGAGGCAGGGACCCAGGGCCAATGGGGAGGCTGGGCTTTGGGGGCTGGGAGAGAGAGGTGGGGAAAGAGACCCTCCATTTGGGCCCTAGCTGGGGAGGGTCCAGCAGTCCTTGCCACCCCCTTTGGGAAAGGAGACCCCCTCAGCCCCCTGGATTGACTCCTGCCACTCATTCCAAGAATGGCTGGGACTCAGAGGAGTTTCCTAGGCATTGTCCCCTTCTGCCCTCCATGGCCATTGGCACTGACCTTTTCCTCATTGCCTTCCCTCCCTCAGCCCTTGGACCTCCTCCTCCTTCGCACTCAGAGCAACCCTTCTCTACGGCTGAGGAGACAGCCTCTGACCCAGGGAAGCTCCAGCCATAAAGGACTGCAGAAGAGCCCTTTCTGGGGCTGTCTTTGTACTGAAGGTAGGTCTTTATTCCTGGAGCTGAAAGAGGACCTTTCAGTCCAGGATTGTGTGGAAAGGTTGCAGCTGAGTGAGCCCATGCTTTGTAGGCATAAAGCCCCAAATTCATCTCTGGCAGCATTGTCTTCTCAAAAGGTGGAAGTGAGATTTCCAGATCCCAGACACACAGTGCGCCAGTGAGTCCTTTGTGTGGGGACTGTGTGTATGTGTTGTTTGCTAGAGCTTTGTGAGGTATTTTTTTATCTGGGTTTATAAAATGCATTTACATAGGTCTTCACTTCCCAAAAATGAGCATAATCCAGGCTTTAATCTTCACTCATAAACCTATACATTTGTAGATTTTTGTTGTGTAAGTGCAACATATTCATCAGTGTGCATCTTTTTTAAAAATATACAAGGAAAAGTGAAGATCCCTTCAGAAACAATGCACAAAAATGTACATGCCTCAGTTTCTGTGTGGCTTTAGCAAGAAGAGGGAGAGGTGCGTACTTCATGCAACTGCTAAGACTGACACACACAAACACACAAATTTGTAATTGTCAATTTTTAAATCGCTTTGATCTTTTTGGAAATGTGATATATACATAAATTTATTATTATTATTATTATTATTATTATTATCACAGCAGTTAAGCTCAGAGATTTATCTCATTTGGGAAAATGAAATGATTATTTTCACCAGTGTCTAAATGGGGAAGGGGGCGTAATGAGGGGATATCGTGGATCAGATCCATAAAGTAATACAATTCTTATTCATCCCAGGGGCTGGTATTTCTCCACCTGGGATATAAATCATAGAATCATAGAGGGCGACTAAAATGGTGAAGGGTCTGGAAACCATGCCTTATGAGGAATGACTTAGGGAGGTGGGGATGTTTAGCCTGGAGAAGAGAAGGTTTAGAGGTGATATGATAGATCTGTTTAAATTTTTAAAGGGATGTCATATAGAGGAGGGAGCAAGCTTGTTTTCTGCTGCTGCAGAGACTATAACCCGGAACTATGGATGCAAGCTCCAGGAAAAGAGATTCCACCTCAACATTAGGAGAAACTTCCTGACAGTAAGGGCTGTTCGACAGTGGAACAGACTCCTTCATCGGTGTGCAGTCGAGTCTCCTTCCTTCGTCTTCAAGCAGAGGCTGGATGGCCATCTGTCAGGGATGCTTTGATTGAGAGTTCCTGCATGGCAGAATGGGGTTGGACTGGATGGCCCTTGGGGTTTCTTCCAACTCTACGATTCTATGTTTCTATGATTCTATGTGGCTAGAACAGGACATTTCCAAGCCAACATGGCCAGGCAATAGTGTGGAAAATAGGCAATCTCTACGTGGGCAAAGACACTCTCAGAATTGTGACTTCTCTTCATGCAGAAGGCTGCCATGGCAATTGGGGAGGAGGGCTGGATCCCATGGAAGGGGGGCAACCAGAGAAGAGGGAGCTCCTTTCCTGCCCTGGCTGACTGGGGGCCTCCCTGGGGGATGGACGGCAACTGGTTTGGCCACTGGGAGAATGAGGGGCCACCAGGCCAGACAGCCTGACCCAGCAGAACCCTCTATGATCCAGTGTTGCTCCAGGTGGAATCAGGCTACAACTGGCCATTCACTGAGCCAGGTATTACCATAGATTTGTGGAAGCCATTCCATTCCATGCCTGGTGAGAGTGTTTGGTGCGAGGTATTGGAGATGCATCCAGCTGTGTTTCTGTAGCCAGAAGCAAAATGAAGACATTTTCCTCTGAGGGCCACTGGGGACTTTTGCAGGTTTCAGCAGATGATGCACTCATTTCACATCTAGCTATGGGGACATAACCAAGGCCTTTCCCAATTTCCCATCCCCTGATGCCCAGCTAATCTAACAAGGTATGGAGTAACTGTTGTGTAGGGGAGCTGCTGTGAGTCTATGCTAGGTCCAAAGGGCTTTGTTTGATGCAGAGGAAGGGATGCCCACCTCTCAATTGACCCAAAGGAGGCATATGTCATGTGCGTATGTCACCAGCAGGATGCTGATCTTTGTGACTTTGAGTGCTGCAGGGTTTCTTTCCAAACCAAGCCTAACCCTGATCTCTTTTCTCAGGAACTTCATCTTGGCCCCCTTATACACTGCTTTGCGGTATCTTTTGCTGGAAGTGACCAAAGTGCAGGCCCACCAGGAACCCCTGCCTACCTGATGGCGGACACAGAGGCCAAGCGGAGGGAGTTGAGCTCCAAGAAGAAGAGGCTGCCGAGGTGCAACAACTCTTTGGTAAATTGCCATCCTGACTATTAGTTTCATCTGAGTCACTGCTGGGCCGGTTCATGAAAGCAAGCAGAGAACAACTGTCCCAGTTTGGCAGAGGGAGTCCTGCTTAATCCTCTGTCACCTCATTTTTTCAGGGGCTTTGAAAATGACCCATTTCTCTCTCCTGCTCCCACTTTCCCTCTTCTCCTCAGTTCACTTCAGTTACTGCAAAATGTGTTCCAAGTTCAAAAGACGTGTGCAGCCCATCAACTCAAAAGAGGGAGAGGAGAGGAGAGAAAGGGGCAGGATCTTGCCCTTGCCAGGAGTCGGAAGCAAAAGCAAACTGCTGTGTCCTTCCACACTTGTGCGATCTTCATCATTAACAACTTTGGCCATCTTGACCCCCTTCTGGTGTTGCTTGTCCACATATGTCTTGCTTTCCCCATCTGTGAAATGCTGAGGGATATGGAAGAATTTCTCTGAACCTAAATTGGGGATGGGCCCAGTGGCCCTCAAGCCCAGAATACTCCCCAGAACTGTTTTTGAAATTAGGAGAGATATGGCTAAATTCAGTATAATTCCTTGGTGACTAAATGTACTTTACATGTTGGGGTAAACAGTATCCCAATCAATCAATAATATCTCAGAAGTGGTCTAAATTATATGGTTTATTATATTGTATATTATATTGAAAGGATTCGAGACAAACTGAATCTCAAATGCTGTAGCTTTTTGCTTTCTTGAAGAATTTAAAGTTTATTTCCTGGACTGAATTCTGAAGTGTTGAAATAATATTTGCGATGGACCATGTGCTTTCCTCCCCTTTCGCTTAGTTACTCTCTGGATAAGGCTATTTTCTATTGCAGGTGACCTTTGCAGATGTAGCAGTATATTTCACCGAGGAGGAATGGAAACTGTTGACAAAGAAGCAGAAACTTACATACAGTTCTGTAATGATGGAGAATCATGAGAATGTGGCCTTTGTGGGTAAGGAACCTGAATCCATTGCCCTTCCTGTGAAGACTGAGGGCCCTTTCATCATTCACTGTCAGAGTGCTTGGTTTCCACTTATAATTATAGAATCAAAGCCAACTTCCTGACAGTAAGGGCTGTTTGATAGTGGAACACATTCTTTCCTCGGAGTGTAGTGAAGTCTCCCTCCTTGGAGGTCTTTAAACAGAGACTGGATCGCCATCTTTCGGGGATGCTTTGACTGAGAGTTCCTGCATGGCAGGGGGTTGGACTCAATGGCCCTTGTGGTCTCTTCCAACTCTGCGATTCTATGATTCTATGATCAGTTATGAGTAATATCTATGAAGGGAAGACAGGGGGACACAAAACCTGCTTTTTCTCTAATGTTTCTGTTCCATCCTGAGCTTGCTTAGCTCCATGGCTGATTCCAGAGGCCCTTTGTTACCCAAAATGCTGGAGTTTTGGAAGGACACCCGCAGATGCGATGCTTTTAGGGGAGTTTGGTACTTAGCTGAAAAGAGAGCTATAGAATGGTTGGGGGCAAGAGCGACCTCGGGATTCAGCCCAACTGTGCCAAGCCCCGAAGCACACAGAATTCCAAAGGCATTTGAAATAGGTTTTCTGGTTTATTTACGGGAAAAGCAAAATACACACACACACACACCCCTAAGCCTTCACATACATGCACAAGAACTAGATAACAATTGGGAGTGGTCAAGAGATGTAAGACTTTGATAATGGTAATACTTTACTTAGGCGGATCTTGATTCCAATTGCTGAGGGTTTGAAATTGGAAGAGAAGTCAGGAGCTCCTGTGACAAATGGGGTTGGCGACTGCATTGAGGTGCTTAGCCATGTAAACCCACAGACTGTCTGTCGGTAATTGGACTGACATCAAAGAACAGCCAGTCAGGGCAGATATTTATACTGTAATTGTTGCTTGGGGGCAGAAACTGAGTGTTCAAAAAGGTTTAAATCGCTTTAGAATGTTTCCTGGGGGGAAGAATGGTCTGAAACCAAATTGAATGCAATGGGGGCTTGGTGCTAATATCTCAGACAAAAAGGATTAGCACACTGGCTCTCAGGTCTTTCTTGGTTCGGAATTCCAATTGCGTTGAAAAGCCAATATACAGCACAATCTGAGGGTGACGCTCCCAGATGCAGCTCAACAATAACATATCAGAGCACAGAAGCAAATATCCAGATATAGATATTGGAAATGCACTGACCACTTTCCACACTTAAAAATAAGTCACAGACACAGTTGATTTCATTGAAATCATTGGAGGTTCTCTATCATGAGTTGCAAAATAATACAAATATTTGAAAGATCTCCTCTCTGACTTCCATAAGCTTCACCATCTCTTGTACACACAACTCCAATCCAAACTACACCAATCCGCATATGAGCTATATAGTGTATTGGTTGTGAGTCATCTCCTGGTGCCAAACAGCATGAAGGGACCTCTGCAGTTACCTTGCATTATGCCTTGGGCTCTGACTCAGGACTCTATGGCCATCTCACAGCATATGATGCCACCTGCTTCTACTGATTCCCTAAAGGCAGTTCCCATTCTTTGCTAGCTCCTATAAGTAAAGATATGATCGTTCTATAGATTTAGGGGCATAAGCAGCAGGGTCATGCTTGGGTTACTCAAAGAAACTCTTAATTTAATCTCTAATAAGGAGGGCTAAATCATGTGGTAACATCCCTCCTCTCTTAAGTCTGATTTTCAGTCTCATCTGTCATTGTCCTTCTTTACAGAAAAACGTTTGAGTCATGAGAGAGTCCACACAGGAAAGAAATCACATAAATGCCAGCATTGTAGGAAACATTTTGTTTACAAGTCAATCCTTTTAATGCATCAGAGAGTCCACACAGCAGAGAAGCCACAAAAATGCCTACATTGTGGAAAATGTTTTTCGTTGAAATCAAATCTAGTGATACATCAGAGAGTCCACACTGGAGAGAAGCCATACAAATGCCAGCATTGTGGGAAAGGTTTTTCTCGGAAGTCAAACCTAGTGACACATCAGAGAGTCCACACAGGAGAGAAGCCATACAAATGCCAGCATTGTGGGAAAGGTTTTTCTCATAAGTCAATCCTAGTGACACATCAGAGAATCCACACAGGAGAGAAGCCATACAAATGCCAGCATTGTGGGAAATGTTTTTCTCAGAAGTCAGTCCTAATGACACATCAGAGAGTCCACACAGGAGAGAAGCCATACAAATGCCAGCATTGTGGGAAATGTTTTTCTTCAAAGTCAGACCTAGTGAAACATCTGAGAATCCACACAGGAGAGAAGCCATACAAATGCCAACATTGTGGGAAAGGTTTTTCTTGGAACTCAAACCTAGTGACACATCAGAGAGTCCACACAGGAGAGAAGCCATACAAATGCCAGCATTGTGGGAAATGTTTTTCTTCAAAGTCAGACCTAGTGAAACATCTGAGAATCCACACAGGAGAGAAGCCATACAAATGCCAACATTGTGGGAAAGGTTTTTCTTGGAACTCAAACCTAGTGACACATCAGAGAGTCCACACAGGAGAGAAGCCATACAAATGCCAGCATTGTGGGAAATGTTTTTCTCAGATGTCAAGCCTAGTGAGACATCAGAGAGTCCACACAGGAGAGAAGCCACACAAGTCCCAGTAATGAACCAATATTATTTTTGTCAATAAGGAATACAAAAAATATATTTGCAATCCAGGGATGCTAAGAACAGGCCCTTGTGATTTTCCCACTAATGTTTGTCTCTCCATATGTCTGTTTATGTTTTAAGGTTGTATTCTGTGAAATTTAGGTTTTCATTACTAATAGAATAGATAATTTCTTTGGGTTGTAAATTTGGCTGGGGATTGTGGGTCGTGGTATAGGTTAGGTAGACGGGGGGGGGACTGGGATTTGTTAGTTTTGGGAATGATAGCTTATGCAGTGTGGGATGTTGGCTGAAAAAAGTTGGAGGCCGGTATTAACAGAAAGGGGACTAGATTCTGGGAATGGCAAAGGGGGCCTTGTTACCTGTGGGGCATAGACTGTGGGAATTGGAGGTGGGGGCTAGGATTGGGTGGAGTTTTATGTTTTGGGGTTTTAATGTATTGTTTGGGTTGGAGTGGGCAGTTCTGGCTTAAAAACTGAATTTCTATGTGTTCTCAATAAAGTTCTTTGCTATTTCAACACAATGGACTCTTTGATGCACAGAAGTTCTGAATTTGCCCAAAACTGACCCTGTCTTCTCTCCTCAGTCCTCAGCTCCATTCCCAGCCATAACAACAGCAGAGGCAAATACACACACACACATATACACATAAACAGGGAGAGCTATATTTCCAAATTAGATCCTTCCTTTTCTACCTTTCCCTCCCGAGTCCCAAGGTTTCATTGCGATCTCCTCAAAGGAAGAAAGGTGGGAAGGAAGGGGAGACCGCTGAACCCCCGGCACATACCTTCCTTTTCTGCAAAGTCTGCCAGCAGAATAAGCAGCAGCATCTAGGCCCTGGCAATCCCTGCACATGCTGAGGAGGGGCCTTTGGGGGCAGCTGTTTATGCACAGTCTCAGCCCCTGAAGCCATGGCTGCCCTCACAGTCTTTGCTGAGGGAGGAAGGGAAGTGGGGAGAGCCCGTATTCATTCAGAGGAATGGCTGGAAGGTCTTCTAGGGGGCCCTTGGGGGGTTATAAGAAGGAAAGAAGCCCCTCATCTTCTCCCAAAGAAAGGCAGGGAGCCTGCCAGGCCTCCTCTCCTTTTTTCTTTCCCTGCCCCCTCCTCGGGGGATACCTTGGGGCATAGGTACTTGGGGGTTATCATGAGAAAAGAGGGCAGGGAGGACCCTTGGAGAGAGGCCTGGCCATGGAGGGGAGGGGGATACAAAGGTAAAAAGGACTTTGAGGAGCCCCCTCCCTCCTGGAAAGTAGGCCAAAGGAGAGAACCTCCCTTCTGATGCCTCATTTGGGGAAGAGTTTTGTGCCAGATAGAAAGCATCACACAGAATAGGGTTCCATAGCATTGGAAACAACACTTTTTGGGGGGAATTTTCTCTGGAGACCTGGGGGGAGGGGTCTCTGCAGGGGAGAGAAGAGCCAAAATCTAGGCCAAAGCCAAGAGGAGGAGACAGAGGGGCCTCAAAGCTCTGGCAATCCCCTGTCAACCTGAGAACTAGGCTTAGAAGCCCACAAGATCCAATTGGGCACCCTCCCTCACATACTTACCTTTTCCTTCACAACAACAATGCAGAGGAGGACCAAGAGAGAGAACACAGCCCCAGAAACATCCCCCCCCCACATTTTGGGAGCATAGTGAAAGGCATTAGAGCCCCTTGAAGGGATGTTATTATTATTAGTATTATTATTATTATTTCATTATATTCCACCTTTTCTCAAAGAAATCAAAGTGGATTACAGTAATAAAATAACATACAATTTCAGAACTACAATTAAAATTCAAACCCCCCCAACCCACTTCCCAATTATAAGAACATTAATCAACCCTTAAAAAGCTAATAAACAGTAAGAAAATGTAAAACATCCAAAACACAATACAGTACAGTAAAAAAGTTTTTTCGAGCAAGAAATGGGTCATTTTCTGAAGGCGAGAGGGGAGGGCAGGGACGATACATCAATAACAATTTCCATAACAGTAACAATGGCAAGGATAAGGGTCATGGGGAGTCAGAAACAACTCAATATATCTAATCCAGTCTTTGAGAGGCCTGCCTGAAGAGATCTTTCCTAAAGGCTTCCAAGGTGGAAATATGAGGGATCTCATCTGGAGGTCGTTCCAGAGCCTGGGAGCGGCTGATGAGAAGGACCTCTGGCTCGCCGCTGAAAGTCTGGTCTTGAGTTGTAACAGGTTCTTCCCAGAGGACCTGAGTCTGCAGGTGGATTGTATGGGAGGAGGCGCTCCCACAAGTAGTCAGGTCCCAAGCCATGTAGGACTTTAAAGGTTAAAACCAACACCTTGTATCTTGCCCGGAAACTAATGGGCAGCCAGTGGAGGGATTTAAGAACCGGTGTAATGTGGGCAGTTCTAGAAGTGCCTGTAACCAACCTGGCTGCCATATTCTGTTCCAACTGAAGTCTCTGAACTTGGCACAAGGGTAGCCCCATGTAGAGTGCGTTACAGAAATCAAAGCAAGAGGTGACCAGAGCATGTACTACTGTTTCAAGGTCTCCCTGCTTCCGGAAGCGGCGCAGTTGGTGTATCAGCCGAAGCGGATAGCAAGTGCTCCTGACCTTTGCATCCACCTGAGCCGTCAGATGAAGTGATGAATCTAGGAGCACTCCCAAACTGCGGACAGATTCTTTCAGGGGAAGTGTGACCCATCCAGAACTGGCTGGCATAACTCCTTTCCCGAATTAGGGGTCCTTCTTGCAGTTGTAGTCGTAGTTATAGTAGTAATTGGTTACAGAAAGCACATAATGGAAAATTATAGAAGGACAGATGGAGTGGCTTTTAGATTCAGGAGGGCATTTGGAGAGGGGCTGGGCTTGTAGCTGTAGACTGGTTTTCAAAGAGGAGTGAAGCTGGCTTGGGAACACCACTGTTCAAGGTGAGGCTGTCTGGGAGAAAGGAAGGGAAGTATACACAACCTTGGTATCTATGCAACCCTCGCTTGTGTTGCTTTAGCTTGGGAATTGGGGGCTGGCTTAGGAATGGTTGAGCAAGTCCCTTTGGACTTCAGACTTTGCAAAAAGGTGTTAATGGATGTTTCTGCCTGGATTCATCAATAAAGCTGCTTTTGTTTCAAATGGGTTTGATTTTTTGAGCACAGGACTGACTAGATCTCACAGTTTGCAACTTCAGGCTGATGCCCCTTGCCTGAGAGATTGAGACTGTCCCATTGTGACCTCAGTCTGCTGCTCCTTACCTGAAGGATTGATACTAGCCCATTGTAACTTCAGTTTGATGCTGCTTGCCTGATAGATTGAGATGGGACTATTGTGACTTAAGGCTGGTGCTCCTTTCCTGCAGGAATGAGATGGGACTATTGTCACTCCAGACCTGGAGGATTGATGTTGGTCCTTTACGACCTCAGGCTGACCCTCATTGCCTGAGAGACTGAGCCTGGCACAGTGTGACTTCAGGACTATCTCCTTTCCTGATGGATGGAGATAGGACTATTGTGACTTCAGGCTGATGCTTCTTTCCTGAAAGACTGGAATGGCTCATTGTGACTTCAGGCTGATTCTTGTTGCCTTAGAGATTAAGACGGACCCATTGTGACTTCAGGCTGGTCCTCCTTACCTGAACGAATGAGACTGGCCCATTGCGATTGTAGTGATCCCTGGGAGCAATGCCCTGTGCGTGGCTCTTACTCCCAGGGAGTCCCTTTGAACACTTCCCTTCTAGGATCTCCTAGGTCTCCCTTCACACTCCCTGCTAGGTTGAATGGGACCTCTTGAGATCCTGTAGTCTGGTCTGCCACCACCCAGTGAATCTCAATGAACTACATTTTCCCTAAGCATACACTGGGACTTGCTAGGGAGAGAGATCTAGTTTAAGCAATCAGTAATCAGCAACCGAGCTAAAAGGCATGTGTCTGGGAGCAGAGATTGACAGCAGGTACTTTTAAAGAAAGATATTTATTTTAAAGAAATAGAATAGGGTAGGAAGATATCATTCATGCAAAGCCTCCTTGCCTTGCAGGTACAGAAAGCATAGTTACAAAGTATGCATTTCAGGCAAGCTATTTGGATAAAACATAATAAAAGCCTAGACGCGCTATCTAACACATTTTCCAGTGATGGGATTTGTAGTCTGTGTTGAGTTTTCAGATACAAGGAGCTGGCCCTCATGGCCTAGCTCCACTGGCATCACTTTTGCCTGCTTCTGTGGAAGCACACCGCTGGTTTCCCCAAACAAACACAAAGATGGAGAACAAAGGAAAGCATGGTTTCCCCCCAAGAGGAGAGAGGGAGAGACAAAGAACCGCATGGCTGCAAAGGGCCTTTTAAAGATTTCCCCTAGAAAGTTCTTGAATCTCGCGGTCCTACTCTCTGATTGGTCAGTTAGACCTTGCATCAGCTATGATGTCACAGCTCATTAGCATGTGATGTCAGCTCTCATTAGCATGTACCTCCCCCTAGAATAGATTAACCCTTGTGGTTCAGGAGAAGTCCCCCAAATGACTGGAGAGCCCAGTCATTACACACCTATAAAACATCTTTACATAATTCTCCTTGTAGTTTTGACAAGCAGTAAATTTTTTAGTTACTCTCCAGGAGTTTTCCCAATCCTCCAATAGTATGGGACTCCCTATATCTTGTGCTCATCTTATCATTGTATGCTTGATATTCTCATTCTCCAGATGTAGGGAAAGGGGGAAATTTTGAGGGGGATCTCTTCTCCTGGAGTTAGCACCCGTTGCTCCATCTCCCGGTCTCCTCTGCTGGGAGGAGGAAGAGTGTGGAATTCTGGGAGAGGCTGGCAGTTGGCTTAGACCCTGAATAGGGTTCTAGAAGGCTGGTGGGTTTGACCTTTGGCTGGTTAGGAAAAAGGGCTCCTTCTGGATTTCCTTGGCAGGAAGGTAAGGTAGGGACCTCAATGGGGGACCCCCAAATTTGGTTCCCCATGACACTTATCAACATTCGCCCCTCAAGTGAAAAGTTGGAAAGTGAGCCATTAATTTGGTTCCTATGTGAGAATGATGACTGAGGGCAAACAGCTCCCATTTTGGAGTCAATGATGGGGGGGCAGGAGGGTCTCCTTTAGGGAGCTAGCCTTGGAGGCTGGAAGCAAAGAAGGCCTCCTTCTCCTCCTCTTTACTCCCCAAAAAGGCAGTAAGGCTCCTAGGGCTACCAGGCCTCCTTTCCCCCCTTGGGAGTCTCCATGGGACCATGAGATTTCAGAGGGGGGATTAAAGGGAGGGTGTGTGCGTGTGTGTATGTGTTTACGTGTGAATATAAATTTGCTTCTTTTCAGGAAAAAGAAGACTATCTCTGGTGTTGAATCTCTTTGCACAGTGAAGGCTGGAACCTGGAGGAAGGGGGCTCTGACTCTGTTTCCTTCATTGCATACAGTTGGTTCTCTTTC